>JASANB010007881.1:0-53079 GCA_030248155.1 Sabatieria punctata
TGTGTGTTCGGGTGTGTGTTCGGGTGTGTTCAGGTGTGTGTTCGGGTATGTGTTCGGGTGTGTGTTCGGGTGTGTGTTCGGGTATGTGTTCGGGTGTGTGTTCGGGTATGTGTTCGGGTATGTGTTCGGGTATGTGTTCGGGTATGTGTTCGGGTGTGTGTTCGGGTATGTGTTCGGGGCTGTGTTCAGGGGGTGTTCGGGGGGTGTTCGGAGGGTGTTCGCCATGTGTTCGGCGAAATAGGCGTTCGCGTTTGCAGGGCTCCGAACACAGAAATTGTGTTCGCCTCTAGGGTGAATTCGAAAGGGTTAACGTAGAAAACAGAGGCTTTCTGCACTGTTGCATTGAATTCTTGTATTGAAATTTGGTATGAGAGAGCCTACTAGTGTTCCGACGATATCAAAATTCGCCGATATTCGATATCGATATCGACATTTTCAACTCAATATCGATCGATATCGATATCGATATTTATAGTTAAGCAAGAAAATCTCAAGATTTGAAAGAACAAACTGCTCTCACTGGTTATCAGTCAAGCACTGATGCAATCAGCGGTCTGGTATAAATTAAGTAGAGAATCCAAGAAAGGTAGTTGCCCTTCTGAAGCCCTTCAATAAAAAGGTTGACCCCTCAGGCCGATGCCCCACCCTCATTAGGCATAAATGAGCTCAGACAGAATAGCGTATTTTAACTTATTTTAATCACAAATAGGACACAATCCTTGATTTTAGTAGAAAATCGGACTTTTTGCCATCCTTTCAATCACCCAACAGTCGGCGTTACCTCCCCAGGATTTAAAAATTTACCACCCCTCAGCCGAAATGCTAGCCCATGTCTGCTTCTGCCCTCCTGCTTCAAGTGTGTACAGTAGAGTGAGCAGCTCTTCAGTGTTGCTGCAGACATTTAAGAACCTAACTGTTGCTGTCTGAAAGCTGAGAATGCCAAGAAATTGACGTTTCTGAGAGCTATCATGCCACTGTTAGGTTTTGACACTATTCCAGGGAAATAAACTAGGTGTCAGTTCTGTTTTTTCCTACTTTTCAGGACAAAAAATATCGAAAATATCGATGCAAAATATCGCGATATCGATATCGATATTGGAAAAAGGGTCGATATATCGACTTTTCGATATCGATATCGATATATCGTCGGAACCCTAGCCTAGACATCTTTCGAAGCCTTCGGTAATAAGGCCAGATCAGCATTAGTGGTTAAAAATAGTTTCCAAGGCCTAAAACACACGCGCGCGGTCGCAAAATCCTTAGTTCATGAACTAAAAGTTGAGCTTAGTTCAACTCGCCTTAGCTCTTAGTTCACGGTTAGTTCTTAGTTCTTAGTTCACAAGTGTGAACGCATCTGAACTAAGAACTAAGGCCGTTAGTTCTTAGTTCTTAGTTCACGGCAGTGTGAACCGGGCCTTAACGCAGCACACGAGCTCGGCCATGTACACATGCCACATGATTGCATATTCCAGCTTTTTTACCTTTCTTTCCCTTTATCATGTTGCCGTAGAGTTGAGAAATCAACGGCGGCAGCTATATTCCCAAAGACAGATTGAATAACCCGCTAAAAAATCAGGTTGCGCTGCAATAAAGCGCATGCGCAATTACCGGAGGAGTCGGGAAATTCGCGACCCCTCCGGAAATTACCGGAGGGGTCGCGAATTTCGCGACCCTTCGCGACCCCTCCAGTAATTTTGGTACACCGCATCGACACTCGGCCGGCCGCTGAGCAGCACATTCTTGCTACTCTTTTATGCATTCTTGCTGAAACTTAGCGACAGATTCTGTGAAAACGGCAGTTTCACTTACCGAACCGCCATTTTGAGCCAATCTTTCTCCTTTCTATCTCTGCAGTTTGGCAATTTTTTTGTGGATGAACAAATTCCTTTTTTATTCAGGGCGCTTCCTTCTGAACTCTTCTTTCTATTATCTTCGCTTCCGGTACTCTTCTTAGCTAACTTTTTGAGAAGCCATCAGCGATCAAGATTCGCAGGAAATCCAGCACGCAATCCAGTTATAAACAAATTACTTGTGACGCTATACGCTAGGGCTAGAAAGCTTTTTAGTCTTTAGATTATTACAATATCTTTCTTAAAATAATTTTATTGGCTGTCATTTAAAATTTGCTGTCGTTTAACTGGCAGCTAGATTGTATTCTAACTAACAGCTCAACTTGCGCGCACGCAACTCCAATTAAGTAGGTTATGGTTAAACTTCAGCGCAGAGTCAAACTTCCATTTTACTTACTTACATTTATTTACCTAACCGATAATTTGAACAGTGTTAGTAGTTCATTCAAATAGCCACCATATAAACGAGCCGAAAATCACATAACGTAACCGTCCACAATAAAAATAAGCATAAATGAGCCGAAAATCACATAACGTAACCGTCCACAATAAAAATAAGCATAAATGAGCCGAAAATCACATAGCGTAACCATCCATAATTCCAATAAATATAAATGAGCCGATAATCACATAACATAAATAATCAGAGATAAATTTAAACGACTGAATAGAGAGGATGTCCATTTCTAGCTGTTCCCTCCAATTGTAACATCTTTCCATTGATTGAGGTGAACCGCTCCATCGACTGAAGAACTGCTAACGAAGGATAAATTGAATTGCACGGATAGGGCACCAGTACTACAACAAAGAACTCATCAGCTACACCCACCTAAACTACACACACCTCTAGTATTAGTGGCTACATGAGGTCCAATAGGTTTCATTGCAACACACACAACCGGTAATTGACGACGCGCAGCACGCAGCCAGAAATCACAATCACGTAGCCTAAACATCATATTACAACAAGTGCCTACACAACCAATATTCACACGATTTCCTAGGATAAAGTCAAATTTCCAATTAATTGCCGCCATAACCCAACCTAGATTCATGTTCCACTTATCAAACAGTTAGCTCGGTATAGGTACTTACATAAATTTAGGCATGGTTTCAGTTGTGTGTTCGCAGATTTGAGCATCAGCTCTCCACCAGTCTGAATTCGGGTCTAATCCTCTTTTGTTTAGCCTCTCTTCTTTGCCGGCAACTAGCCAATTACAGCGATACTGCCACATTCCTTCAGCTGAGAACGGATGAATTCTACAACCAAACTTCATCAAGCACAATTCACTATGCTTATGTAACTGATATACGTACTTAAGACACTGAGCCCCTATCAATGCTGCATAAGGATCCACATACACCCTGGCTGCCAGCATGTCCATTCGAGAGTCTCGTTTCGGCAATTCGGTCAGAGATCCACTGTCCCATTCAGCTAATTTGAGCAGGCCACGTAGCAGATTGAGCGCATTGACAGCCCCCTGACTCCATCCAAGCCGCCAGAACTGGTAGGTCTCATCCCAAATCGTTGCTCGTTCAGGGTTGTCCAGATTAGGAGGTGCTAAGGCAGAATACTTCTCTTCCTGCTTCTCAAACACCATCACAGCCAGCCGCAACAACTCTGCCTCGTTATCGATTACTGCCAACTGATAAGTGGAGCGACTGTCAATCATCCTGGCACGGTTTTCCAGCCAGAACTGCGCTGTCTTGTCTTTGCTCTCGTAAATGATGAAGCAGTCCTGGGAAGTGGGAATCAGAGGTTGCTCTAGTCCTGGAACGAATATCTTTGAACCTGAAAACAGCAAATTTTTGTATGATATATGTATAGCTTAGCTTACATCTGGCTAGCACAACTTTCTTGGCAGAATTGTAGCGAAGTCTAGGTTTAGCATGCGCCATAGCAGCGGAAACTTTTGCAATCCCATTTGAACAGCTGGGTCCGACACATCTCCACTCTGAGAAAGGGAGAACTAGCAGAAGAACCCACATACTTACATTGTACTTACTCTCACAATAGCGCATAGACTCGAGAATGCCAGGCAGCTGGTGAGAACAGGGTCGGTTTAACCATTCTGAAGGAAGACAATCTTAGATCAGGGTTAGTGCAGCAAATGAAAATGACTAACTGTATGTTTCTCTCTGTCTGTCTGCCATCAAAGCCACACACTTGTCAAGTTCATGTCTGACTTGGCTCTGAGGGATGAGGAAATTGTCAAAGAAGAAGGGCGTTCCATCCATCCAGTGACAACTCTGTCGATCTGTAGGCTGCTGGCAGTACAGCCCTATCCAAAACAGCTTGACGTCTGAAAGCTAACAATCAACAGTCAAAAGACAGACCAGTAACCTACCATAGGGACCATACTGACACAAGGCCGGCCAAGCAGAATCAGTGGTACAGGGACCCAGTTCTAGTCTGAATCTTTGATTGTCCAGTGAAAGTTGACTGCAACCATCTTCAAAAGCCAAGTGGGCAGTGTTGAGTAAAGCATTCTGCTTCCACGCCAATGGTCCGCAATCCTGCCTACCGCTCGTACACAGACATGAAGAATTATTGCACACAAAGCTACTGTAGGCCTGGCCCCATTGCCACCTAGTTCCCCAGCGTCGGAGTGCTACATATGCGAATCTGGTTTGATAGGCCTTCGAAGAACTGTATACGCCATAGAGCTGCTGCAAAGGGTTAATGTTAAAGTGGTCTAAAAATTTTGCAGTTGCTCACCTGTTTGACTTGCGCCCATAAAGAACTGAGGAGAGTGGGAACACCTCTGGGCAAGACAGCCAAGGTCATCTGTTTGGATTTGCAGTGTTGATCTGCCTCTTCGAAACCACTGGCCACATTCAACGGCATCAGGAAACATTGCTCTTCACTGTCATTTCTCATTATGTACACTGGCACTTCGACTGGAGCTTCTACACATGGGTTATTCACTGAACTAGGCCCTAAAAAGTATCCTGCTGCTAATTTTTCCATTGAGCACAAACTCAGAACCTCCTATTCCCAAGCTCCGTTTGAGGGGTAAGTAGGCTTTCTGCGCTCCAATAAAGTCGAAACCCCAGCTGCGAATTGCCTGAGCCCCATGTTCGCTCTCAAACTCCAAGACCATTCCCAATTCCAGTATCTCCAGTTTGATCTTGTCAATGACACAGGACTCCGGAGTCAAGAAGTTCCACGTTTTGCCTCTCTGGTTGAATGAAAAGAAAGCACCACAGAAAGTAATTTTAAAGGCCAGCAAGCTCTCGATAATAAAGGGCAAGGGCAGGAACCCTAAGCCGGTGACAAGCCACATACCCACCAGGAAGCCTGCACGGTCACTAGCTCTTCCGTGTCCACTGGTGGTTGCAGTGCGCACAAGTGTATCGGCAACTTTGGGAAACTGTTTGTGAGCCAGCAAATAGAGTAGGTACTTATCTGTCCAGCTAGTCAAGGACCTCTGGTACAATTCCATTCGTTCTTCAGCTGAAGGCACATGAACAATCTGTTCTTTGAGCTGCTGAATCTTCTCGGTTAACTCGGCTTTTTTAGTTTTATAGTCAACGTTTGACTCCCTCAACTTAATCAAATTGTCATGGATAGACTGAAGTAAGCCTCCAGTTGACCGGCCGGTCACAATTGCGTCAATGTTCTGTGCATTCAGATGCAAACGCGCTTCCATGCCTCTCAGCTCTGCTTCCAGCAACTCTTTCTCCGCTTGCAGCTGACGGACTGACTGTCCAGCCTCTAGTTGGAATTTTCGAAACCGGAGCCCCCGTACTGTCTTGTGCGATAGTTTCCACTTAGCCAATAATTGTTGAGTCACGTGCTGGTGCTCAGTGCCCAGCTCTTCTAAAGCTGCAGAGTTGACAGACTCAAGCTCGTTTTTCCTTTTTTCTACAGCAGGATCAATCAAAGACTTGGCCTGACTCTCAAAAAAGACTCTGATCTCGTCTCTACTTCTGCGGTCCTTCTGAGATTCGATCGGTTCTTTGATTACTAAATCGTGCTGCGCATTGACTATGTCTTTGATAGCTGCAAACTCTCTCTCTGCCTGCGTCCCAAGCGTCTCTGGCAGTTGGTCAGCTAAATTCTGCACTATCCAATGATATGATGACAAACCAGTGGGCAGTTTTTCTGTCGCCACTAAGTTCTTCTTATGGAGATCATCATGTTGTTTCAGCTTAGCGAACATAGCCTGAAGGAGCTTTTGCCGTTCCTCTTCATCTAGTGCAACCGGCGCAGTGTCAAACGCATTTTGCAGTATGACTCTATACTTCTCCACACCTGTACGGAGTCTCTCCTGCAACTGTTTGTATGGACCCAACCTCCTGTTCTGTGAAACCAAATTGACAGCTCTCAGTCGTCTCTCCAACAATTCTCTCTTATCACTTGCTCCAGGATCCAAGTCCGCCTGGAATGTGAGTCCATCGAGCTCAGCAGAAATGTCCTCATGCAACTTGTTGAAAGCACTGTCGATTCGTCCCACTTTCTTGCCAAGCTCTGTCATTGTTTCAAGTTTGTTTTGGTCTTTTAGGAAACGTTCATAGATACTATCGGCCGTTTCTATGAAAGGGTCAGGAGGTTCAGGTGGGCTCGAAGAATCCAGATTCGATATAGAAGCCATTGACACTGTGTCTGCATCAGCGGCTTGTAGTGGCTCAAAGAGTGCATCCACAAATGGATCCAACAATCTTTTGTGGAACGGACTGATATCAATCAGCTGCTCAGATGATGTTGCTTTATCCAACACTTCCTTTGCTTTCTTAATCGTCTCAATCCGACTCTCTATAGCATTCTTTCGATACAAAATATTAGGCTCCTTTTGTTCCAAATAGTCTGCCACTTTCGTCTTTTTTTCTTCTTTAACCCTTTCCAACAATGCATTATGGAATTTGTATTCAGTTTCCAGTGTGTGCTGCTCAGTAGTTTGCCTCTGATTTTCTCTCTTTAACTTCTCTTCAGCTCTTAGTTTTTTGGCTTTGAACAGCTGTTTCTCAATTTTTCCCAGCTCGTTCTCAACATCTTTTTGTGATTCTGCCTTGACCAGATCTTTGCCAAGCTGTTCCAGTTTTTTAGCCTCTTTGTCAAACTTTTTAATGTATCCGTTTAATTCATCGTTAGTCTTCTCTAGAATCTTCTTTTCCTTCTTCAGTCGGTCACGTCTACTTTGCGTTTTCTTGCCTTCTGTTTCGAACTGAGCAATCTTACTGTTCACACGTTCAATCTCTTTTTTCAGCTCTTCGTCTCTAATCCTAGTCAGTGTGTTCAGCTGCTGGCGCTGGCTTGAAAGTTCTACCTGTAATTCGTGCCCACCTGACTCTTTTCTGAAGTACAACGGGTTTAGAAGCAAATCCGCGAATTTATCCGTCATTATCTCCTTAAATTTATCCCGTCCTTCAAATACTTGTTTAATTGTCTCTGCACCATTCATTTCTTTCTTGAGTGCACTCAGATCGTTGAACAATTTCTCATGCTTCCCTATAGCCTCACTGCGCGCCTTGTCAGCGTTCAGCAGAGATTTCAGATTCCTCTTCAGTTGTTCGATTTCCTTCTTGATTTCGTCAGCTGCCTCACCCTCTGCTGTTGTCAATTCTTTGTCTTTGATTTCAATCTGCTTCCTTATGTCTATTTTATTTTTGATGGTTCCACTCTGCATAAGCTTCTCCAGCTGATCCTGCTGCCCTTGCAGCTCTTTCTCTAGATTCTGCTCAGCGATATTCTTCAGTACTTTCAAGGAGACTTTTAATTTACTGGACTTTTGAGCAGCAACTTTTGTTTGATCAACAGGTTCTACAAATAGTTTCGCATCAAGATCCAACAATTTTCCATCAAATATTCGGTCCATTTCCAACATATCTTCACCAGTTCTAACTTCGCTCAATTTTGTAAGGGCTCCATTCAGATTTGAAATCTGTGTGTCCAACTGCGACTTTTTATAGGCCTTAACGTTAAAATCCTCAAATGCATTCACTAATTTGATACCGAGTTTTTCAGTTTCCTTACTGACCTTCTTCTTTCCCGGCGGTTTGTTTTGAAGTTCACTCTTCAGGCGGTCAGCCAACCTCTGACTGCTTTCCATTTCTTGTTCGACTATCTTCAGGTGGTCTTGGCATTCTTTCTGTGCTGCTTTTATCTTTTTCTCAGCCATGTTCTTCGCAATATCCAACTCTGAGCCACTTACAGGCAAAGATTCTGCTTCTGTAGTTGTTGGTGACTTTCCTGGACCCGGCTGTTCTGAAGCAGTCTCTTGTTGACCATGTGCAGATGGTGTTTCAGATGGCGGCACATCTTCAGTTTCAGCAGTTGTTGGAGTCTCACCTAGTTCCTCCTGGAGTCCATCAGTAGATCCAAGCATATCATCTGCGAATGGATTTGAGGCATGTTCCGCTGTTGCCTCAGCCAAGGGGCTTCTGGGTTCTAGTGTGGGGCCACTGCTGTCCTCGCCAACTAGTTCTGGCATACTGTCACGGTCTGCATCGGACACCTCTTCATCTAGCACAGATTCTCCTGCCGCGTCTTCCTGGTCCAGTTCTCTCCTCCTAACTTCACTTTCGTCTACCGCAATTGATCCACTTGCAAACAAACTAGGCGATGACGAAATCTCTTCTACAGTGGCCTGTCTGGGTGCGTTCAGTTCACCACCAACTGGCGGTGGTTCTGGAACCGCTGATCTAAATCGTGCTGGCAGCTTCTCTCGTAGAGTGGTCAGCCTCTTCTTTAAGTCAAGTTTATCCATCATTATCTCCCTAAATTTATCTTCTCCTTTAAGTACTTCGTTCAATGTCTCTGCTGCGTTCATTTCTTCCTTGAGTGCGCTCAGATCGGTGAACAATTTCTGATGCATTTCTATAGCCTCATTGCGCGCCTTCTCAGCTTCCATCAGATCTTTCAGATTCCTCTCAAGTTCTTTGATTTCCTTCTTGATTTCATCAGCTGCCTCACCCTCAGCTGTTTTCAATTCTTCGTCTTTGATTTTAATCTGCTTCCTTATGTACATTTTTTCTTTGATGGTTTTACTCTGCATAAGATTCTCCAGCTGATCGATCTGCCCTTGCAGCTCTTTCTGTAGATTCTCCTCAGCGATATTCTTCGCTGCTTCCAATGAGAGTTTGGCTTTACTGGACTTTTGAGCACCAGTCCCTGTTTGACCAACAGGTTCTACAAATAGTTTCGCATCAAGATCCAACAATTTTCCATCAAATATTGCGTCCACTTCCAGCATATCTTCGCCAGTTCTAACTTTGCTTAATTCTGTAAGGGCTTTATCCAGATTTGAAATCTGATCCTCCAACTGAAACATTTTATTAGCGTTATCGCGCTTATTGTTGAGAACAGTCATTAATTTTGCTGTGAGTTCTATACTTTCCTTCTCCTCTTCCGGCCGTTTGCTTTTAATTTCACTCTGCAGATGCTTAGCCTCGCTCTCAATTTTTTCCAGATTTTGTTTGACTATCTCCAGGTGGTCTTGACATTCTTTCTGTGCTGCTTTTATCTTTTTCTCAGCCATGTTCTTCGCAATATCCAACTCTGACTCTCTTACAGGCAAAGATTCTGCTTCTGTAGTTGTTGGTGACTTTCCTGGACCCGGCTGTTCTGAAGCAGTCTCTTGTTGACCATGTGCAGATGGTGTTTCAGATGGCGGCACATCTTCAGTTTCAGCAGTTGTTGGAGTCTCACCTAGTTCCTCCAGGAGTCCATCAGTAGATCCAAGCATATCATCTGCGAATGGATTTGAGGCATCAACATGTTCCGCTGTTGCCTCAGCCAAGGGGCTTCTGGGTTCTAGTGTGGGGCCACTGCTGTCCTCGCCAACTAGTTCTGGCATTCTGTCACGGTCTGCATCGGACACCTCTTCATCTAGCACAGATTCTCCTGCCGCGTCTTCCTGGTCCAGTTCTCCAGCGAATGGATTTGAGGAGTCAAAATGTTGTCCTGCCATCTCAGTTGAGTCAGGTTCAAGTGGAAATAACTGTAGGAATGGATCCATCACGATTTCTGAAAATTGTTGGTGTGCATCGTTCATATCAACGTCTGATCTTGCGATCTTCACCAGGGCCTGCAGGTCAGTCAGCTTGGAAATCTTTTCTTCATCGTTGCCGACAAGGCCTTTAACCACCAGCTGATCTTTCTCAAAATTGGCAAGCTTCTTCCCGAGATGTTCTAGATCCTTTTCCAGCGTTATACTAGTTCCGAGTTCTGCTAGTTTGCTCTCTCTGTCTGTAATCTGTCCACGCAAACTTTCAATCTCAGCCTCGATCAGCTCCAAGCGTTTATTTTGTGTAGTCAGGTGATCTTTATGTGCTTGCAGCTGGTCCAGTATGTTGGTCTGAGCCACCTCTCTAGCTGAATCCAAGTTGCTTATGGTTTCTAGGTCGGGGAATTCTGTCATAATGCTCTCTTCAGCTATACTCCTAACTTCACTTTCGTCTACCGCAATTGATTCACTTGCAAACAAACTAGGCGATGACGAAATCTCTTCTACAGTGGCCTGTCTGGGTGCGTTCAGTTCACCACCAACTGGCGGTGGTTCTGGAACCGCTGATCTAAATCGTGCTGGCAGCTTCTCTCGTAGAGTGGTCAGTCTTTTCTTTAAGCCATATCTTCTGTCCATCCATCTTACCGACCTTGTTACATCTCCCCGGTGCCTGTATGCCTCATAGAGTGAAGGAAACACCATAAAAACGTCCATTAGTGGTCGACAAAAGGCTCCTTGGTACGAATCCTCTCTGCAGTCTAGGGATACCACCACCTTTGTGTACTGAAACGTCAGTATGAGTACTGTATAGTGCTGTCTAAAGTAAGTACCCCCATTTATAGTACCCGGC
Organism: Sabatieria punctata; assembly: GCA_030248155.1. NCBI lineage: Eukaryota > Metazoa > Nematoda > Chromadorea > Araeolaimida > Comesomatidae > Sabatieria > Sabatieria punctata. The sequence continues at coordinate 10,650 of JASANB010007881.1, forward strand.
GTACTATAAACGGCAATTAGTGCCATCTATAGTACCCGTGGTACTATAAATGGAGACAGATTTTTATTCTGAAATGAGCTGTTATATATACAAAACATGCGAAAAATACAGTATTTCTGGTGGTAAACCTTGTATGTATGAAGAAAAACAGTAGATAATGCAATCATAGAGATTCTGATGTATGTACATTACCTATTTTTTACATCAAATCGGTAATTTGATCAAACAACTTTACATACTATTGTTAGTTTCTTATAGAGAACATTTCGTAGGTACCATATATAGTACCCGACCCGGGTACTATAAATGGATTCAATTATATTTTCGCAAAACCCAAAGTGCCATGTACAGTACACGGGTACTATAAACAGCACTATACGGTATGCATAAGAATTTCAGAGTCAACCCTTACATTTGCAGGCAGAAGCCTCTGCTTGAACCTGATTTCCACAGAACCTTCGTTATTTGTCAGTCTAGGATGGAGGATGGTGAAACTGTCGCCCAAGTCGTTGAACAGCGTGAACTGCATGGCACATATACTGCGCACACTTAGTTGAACTTTCATAAGATAGTCATATTCTGAACAAGAGTTTATAGCAGAAATGCATAACATTGCACCCAAGAAGACAGACGGCTACCTATTTCTGCGGAGTGAAGCTGTTTCTGACAGATAAATGAGTGAGGCTCATCGCAGTCCACTGTGCTCAGCTCAAACTTCTCACCACTCTGCAGATCCACCACTGCACAGTTGTGTCTCCTGCGCCTGAACCTCTTTCTCGCTGATAGAACATCCTGTTCGACTATTTGGTCCCAGATGAACTTGCTCTCAACTGGGGACACCATCTTGTAAGCAGCCAAACTGTTCTGTCCATCGCAACTAACTCCGTCGCACAGGAACGGGTCGGCCGTCCACCCCCAACTGTGGTTCCTGTACACTTGCAATCGACGTAGACCAGTCCACATCCTATGGGCCAGTGCAGTTTTCACTCCCTGTACAATGTCTGTGCAATCTTGACCAACTCAATCTATGATTGACTCACCAACAGTTTGCCCAGTAGCCGATTCAGCAGTTTAGGCTGGTCAGTTTTGGCCAGAGTGCCTCTGGGTTCTCTTGCACACATGCGCAGTGCTTCAGAACTTCTCTTGAACTCTGCGCCGGACACCAAGTAACAGTGCTGACCAACCGCCACCTTGACACCTGCTTCTGACACAACCATACATGGGTCGTCCATTTGCATCTCTGAAAGCAACTCAACTAGTGGGTGAGTTGATAGAAATTGTGTGATGCGCACCACTGAGTTGCGTGCTGAGCATGTTCTCAATCTCCCTCTGCTCTAGTTCGTTACCGATTGTGGTCAGACTCAACAGTTCCCTTGAGGGCTTGCTCTGCTTAGATTCAAATGATAACTTGTGTCCAGTCACTTTGTAGGGCTGTGGACTGTTGTCGCCTTTACATCCTGAAGTAGACCTTGTGGAACAAACGTCACAAATAAAAGAACGCTTACTGCATTCCTTCCAATTCTTTGGTTCAGTCAGCGCGACAAACGATCGCTGGTTTGACTTGAATTCTCGCACACTAAGAGCAAAATCAGAATCTTGTGTCTCTGCAAACAAAAACAGCATTAGTTTGGTTGATCGATCAGTCAAAAGTTGTCCCTTACCAGAATAGACTGGTGTTTCCTTGTATTGACATACAAAATTCAGTTTCTCTTGACAATTGGACTTGAGCAAATTTGTCGTTGAGGAGTTGGGCCGCAGTTTAAGCGCGTAACAGTTTTCTTCCTCATTGACAGACCAGTTGGGCTCAATTGCATCCGAGTCATCTCTATTCCATACCCAAACCTGGCTTATGTCCTACAAACCAATCAACTACAGGGTCCGCTAAAAAAACAACCCAGCAGATTTTTTACTGCGAAATCTGAACCGATTGCAATGAATCTTTTTTGAATGAAAGACAAAATAAATTATTTACAGATTGGTGCAATTTTCAATAAGATGCTCTGCTTGGTTCCTGAGATATTTGCCATCAAATTTGAAACGCTGATTTTGGTAATGAACAAACAATCAGTGATTAAAACAACCCAGTAGACTTTTTTCTGTGGCAACCGTAAATCTCAACCGATTCGAATGAATCCTTTTTGTAAATGAAAGATAGATAAATTATTTAAAAAATGGTGGAAGTTTTATCAAAATGCTATGCTTAGTTCCTGAGATACTTACCCTCAACATCAAAACATCGCGAATCCTGAGATACTTATGTCGCGTCTTGGCCATGGGTAGTTTACGCTATCCCGTGTATCACGGCGGCCCTGGCACCCGTGGAAGCGGTGTGTTTGTGGGTTCGAAACCTGTCGAGGCGATGGGAAGTAGCCGACACAAAGCCCAACCCAGGACGTCAGCAATGGCAAGTAGATAAATGGGGACCAAACCTTAGCTGTCTTGCACACACCGACAGCAAAAAGGGGAGGGTTGTTGTTAAGGAGGCTACAACAAGAAGTTACTACAACAACAACAACAAAACAGACTTTGACAATGAGAAAGAGCGATTCCGTTGCACTTCATAGTAAGCAGATTCCTACTTCTGGGAGCTAATGAGACTTTACTGGTAAGTAACCGAGCGTGTGTCACCAGTAAAGCCTCGTGGCGTTAGCCCTTAGCTGTAGGAATCTGTTTTATTATGAAGTGCAACGGAATAATAAAAGTCGTTGCTGTTCATAACCAAAATCTCTGATATTAATTTGAGGGAAAATATCTCAGGAACCAAGCAGAATATCTTAATGAAAATTGCACCAATCTGTGAATAATTTATTTATCTTTCATTCAAAAAATACTCATTCAAATCGGTTGACATTTAAGGTTGCTACAGCAAAAAATCCGCTGGGTTTTTTTGGCGGACCCTGTCTAACTAACCAAAATGACCATACATAAACTAAATCTTACCGAGCGCATTCTATTTCTCTGCAGGACCAGCTGGAGATAGGCTGCAAAGTGGTCAATCGATCGGTCTCCGAACACAGCAAGTTGCCATTGGGGTCCGAGTTGCACACATTCTATATCGGCTCTCTTGTACTCTGCCTTTTCTCTACTCATCAGCAAACAACTGTCTTGGTAGCTCAACGCCACAACTGGCCTCACCTCTCTTATCGTTTGTATTACTGCTCTTGACGCACATAAATCTGAAAGACACAACACAACAGATTTCTATGCAAATTTTTGTCAACTTCCTCAAATACAATGTACAAAAATTAACATAAAGCTCACCATCAGACATGGAGTCAAAGGTTAGTAGTTGCAATTGGTAGCTTCCATCTCTTCTGTCGTAGTCAAGTTTAGCCGGCTGGTTGGGAAAAAACAAACGTGTCCACCACTCACAATCATCGTCTTGGCAAAACGGCCACAAAGCCGGGTACCACTTGTTGGCCAGAGAACTTTGTAGGAACGGTCTGTTAGTAACGGTCGCCATCAGAGTGTCATTCAGTCTGCGCCAATGAACTGCCCCTCCATCGAAGTGGTCCGGTTGAAATGCTGTGAACAATTGACCAACCGCCTCTAGGTCTTCTGCACTGCGCAATCGGGCCGGTTGAAGGTGGTTGGGAAGAGAAGGGTCTTGCCAGACAGAGTCCATTACTGACAGATTCAACCAGTCGCACTTGTCCAGTGACTGCTTGGGTGAGTGTGCAGTGGTCGGAGAAGAAATGGGAGAAAGTAGTAGAATCGAAGTCAAGTAACTGCAGCACAACACAACACACATAACTAACTACCGTATTAACACAACAAACCAACTCTCTGACACAAAGAAAGAACAGTAGAGAGACGGAAATTTGCATAGGATGATGTGCATTGCTTACACAGGACAACATTGCCAAGAAACATGTACATATTATATTATATTATATACATGTTTAACAAACAATTCAATCCTACCAAACAGTTACTTTGTTTATTCTCTAATTACGCAATATTTCATGGATTCTGTTTGTCTGAGAACCCACAGAATTTCAAATTTCACGCTATTTTCCTGTGTTTTAGTTCCGACTTCTGTTCGGCGCCGTAAAGCGCGCCGCATTCTGAAAACAGAAATCAAATGGCGCGTATACAAATCGCCTCCCCAGAAAACGGAAACGGTTAGGAACGTGCTTTACGCTGTGGTACACAGTGGTACACCAAGTTTTGAGGGTTTTCCAATGTCACAAATCGCCTCCTCGAAAGTAGGAAAGTTGGAAAACTCAATATTTTCAGCCTAAATTTTAGGCACGAATTTGTCGTGAGCGAAAAACTTTACATTAAGCTACAATGAACGCTGCAGTACGAGTATTTGTAGGTTACTTGTGGGGACAGGAAGTAACAAAGTGGGTCAGGGACTCGCTTTGAATGATTAAAAATATGTTTTCCATAGCTTTCGATTGCATTAAGTACATCCAGCCAGTCTCGATCAGTCCTATAGGTAAAAAGTTACGGCGATGTTTTGAGGCTACACAGATTTGAAAACATTGTTTATGAAATTCTGACATGCAACACAAAAACGAGAAATTAAGATAACCTACCACAGCTGGATGGATGGATTGTCCGGGAGGGGCCGTCGTAACCCCTGCGTTAGGCCACACTGCGGGCCCATCACACCCACCCATATCATCCTGCCCTTTCTTTGCTGCCTTCGCTACTAGCCGGCAGCGGCACACATGCTCGGTGTCAGTTTGCTCCGGCCTCAGTGGTAGCTGTCCCCGTTCCATATGTCCCAACACATGTGTGGTTGCTATTGTAGCTTTAGGTGCTTAGGCAGCTACAGTCGGTTCCCATTTACCTACTCGCTGTCACCAGCTTTCGGTGGCCTGTAAGGCTTTGTGCCAGCCACCAACACTTTGCGGCAAGAAACTTGCCGCGCCGAGAGGATGAGCGTCACGCACAGTGACTTTGCGGTCTAAACCACTACACCAACTGTGCCGGCACCTACTAAAGATACAAAACCACGAGAGAACGGCCAGTGCATTGCCACGAGTGGCCTAGCACTGCCTAAAACCTTGTGCATATTTTCCTAATTTCCAAATTGTTGGGAAACATTTTCCATTTTTTATATATTCCATCCATGTTCTAACTTTCCAACTTCTTGGGGAGGCGATTTGTGTCCGCCCGAAATTTTTGGATTTAGTTTAGTCTTTTAGTGTTGTAGTTTAATGTGGGAGATGAGTTCATCGAAGCGTACGTTCGTGGCTCCGGAAGCTCCGGCTGCAAAAGGATCCATAGCTGGCAGTGGTATCTGCTATTATTCGGCGGCCACCGAGAATCCGGTTTGTCTGCACGAAAAATCCAGATGCACCCGGGACCGGGCTCCGGGTCAATTGCTCTGCTTCCGGCACCTAAAAGTAGAGAGGGATTCGTCCCACAAGAGGTGCAGCTACATCAGCAGCAGGTCCGCCAGACGCTGCACCAACGTGGTGTTGAAGAAGGACGGCGGAAAGGATGGGTACGTTGCTTTCCTTATGCAATCGTTTTTGTGCCTTCCGACCGACCAAAATCCTGGCTAGGTAAACGCTTTTGCTGAGGCTATGTTTGCCTCCTCCCGGAGGGAGAAAATTTTCGCTTTTTAGGCGTTTTTTTTTCAACTTTTGTGGTATCCCCGAGACCACCTCCGCAACCCCCGTTCGGATTTTTCCGGCCCATGTATGGCCCCTACTGGAAGGCCCATTTCGAAAATTTTTTATTTTATTCACAGTATGGAAATTTTGGGGGAAAATCGCTGAATTTTGCCTCAGATATACATTAGAAGTGCAGTTCTATCAATTTCTTGCCTAATCTAAGCATAATAATAGGTTTTGAAGGGCAGCAGCCACTCTATGAGCAATGCTGCAGGTAGAATATCGACTCAGGCTGTAACACTATGTTTGAACCAAAGTATCAGCTTTTGTATTTAAAGTTGCTTCTGATGCATCCTTGCATCTCCTACAAGCTATATTTCATGCTAGGAAAAAATTTTAAAAAAAAATTCGAAATGAAAAATTTTCATAAAAAAAGCTTTTTTTTGGCCTTCAAAAAAATTTTTTTTACAACTCTACATATTATGGTTCCGGCACCCATGGCCATAGGTAAGGGGTACCATATGGTGCCACTAGCCTAGGTACCGGTAGTTTATGGTAGGGATGCAAATGGTATCCGGTATTATTTGGTATTATTCGGTATTATTTGGTATTTTCTAGGTATTTGGTATTATTTGGTATTTGGTATTTTTTGTACCAAATATTACCAAATAATACCAAATAGTTTAAATATCTAAACAGTTAGCTTTTAAGCGATAAATTCTGCATATATTGCGACTGTATACCATGTCAGAGCTCTTCTGTTTAGAGTTTTCTCTTTATTTCTAATTTACTAAAAGTTTGACAATGCAGATACACAGAACAAGACGTCTCTCTACCGTTTCTGAGCAACAAAACAATAAAGAGTTCTGACCAGTTTAGCTTATAACAAACAACCATTCATGGAAAATTCTCAAAAAGTGGGAGGGGGCCCCATGAAACGACGCAAGGCGATTTTGGGGGAAGGGGGGTCCGAAAAATCGGGACTTGGTACGACGTCGTTTATGGACGGCCCCTTTATCGAGACCGAGCCTAGACCGCAAACGTCACAACGTGCTTGCCCATTTCCCGTGTAAGTGAAAAACCATCAAATTCTGCTTGTTTTCTTTCTCGGCATGACTAGATTTCTTTTACATGCAACAAAAACTCTTCCACTGAGGCAAAACTTATACTTTTGTCTTTTTCAGCAAAAATATATGACTTTGCGCTCATTTCAGACAGCTAGCGACCTGTTTATCAACTATTTGGAATTACTTGGTATTATTTGGTATAGAAAATACCATCTAGTATTTGGTATTTGGTATTTTTTATACCATTTGCATCCCTAGTTTATGGTACCACCACCGGCACCATATATGGTATCGGTAGCGTAAAGGGCGTAAAGTGTGTGAGTGTTGTCTGCAGTTTATTGTATAAAAGAGCAGTGTAGGTTCTGTCTGACGCACGCGCGTCATGTCACTCAGCTGAGGAGAGGGGCTGTGCGCAGAAATCGTTACAAGGACACTCCTGAATCTTTGCTGCTCTCTCTCAAACACTACCGACGCTTCGCCTCCGACCACCACAAAACTCCCACACCCGATCTACCTAAACAGAGTGCCGGCAAAACTCCAAAAATGGCCATCGGTAGGTTGCTTTATTAGCTCACCTGCTCTACACTACTTCAGCTACCCCTCGCCCAATATTTTGACCACCTTTTTCGTGAAATCGACCTAACCCTCCATACATGTAACAAGTCCGGGCAGGCGTGGGGGAGCGGGGTAGGCTTCCAAAAACACCGATTTCTTTTAAATATCTGCAGTGGAACGTCAAATTCAGTTTCCAAGGCTTTTCAGGTGAATTTAACGCCGGTTTGGTACTGGCACCATGGTGACGGTACATGGTTCCTCCCAGACATGGGCTAGCATTTCGGCTGAGGGGGGTAGAATTTTCAATTCCTGAGGGGGGGGGGGCAGGAGCGCCTGAGGGGGGGGCTGAGGGGTGGTAAGCCAAAAAGTCCGATTTTTGGCTAAGATCAAGGTTTTTTGGCTTATTTTTCATTAAAATAAGCTAAAATAAGCTATTCTGAGCTCATTTACACCTAATCCAGGCATATTTTTATCATAATTTTGTATACAAAATTCTTCCAAAAAATTCCTGAGGGGGGTAGCGGCCGGCTGAGGGGGGTAGGTCAGAGCCTGAGGGGGGGGCCCACCCCCCCACAGCCCCCCCTTTGCCCATGTCTGGTTCCTCCACTACCCTAAGGACCGGTACCATATCTGGTACCGGAATGGTGGCGGCACCATAAACGGCGTTAAGTGCCTGACTGTAAGAGGAGATTTGGTGGTGTCTGCTTATTTTGTTCATCCCCACTCTAATTTTTCTGGTGAGTTGTTTTTGCAACATTCAGATTTGCTCAAATTGATAGTTGTAAAAGAGCGCTTTTTATCTCTATTTGAGTTCCAATTAACGGTTTTATTACCATCTGTCTTTATCAAAAATTGCGCATTTTTAGTTTGGCCGAGACCACCCCTTCTCCCCTGCATTTTTTCCGGCCCATGTATGTTTGGAAATAGTTCAGCTGTTACATTATTGTGGTGTGGTCTGATTGAAGAAAGGCGTCTCACACAACTGCAGTCGATCATTAACTCTTGTTCGGACCGTCTTTACGTGTTTCTATTGGCAGTTGTAATTTAGACTGCTACAGCGATTCGTCGGATGAAGAGGAGAGTCTGGAGTCTGTCAGTGACGTTCCTCTAATGCCTGATGACGCAGACCCAGAGTACGACGAGATTGCCGAACCTTTGCGGTACTTTACTCTCTTTATTTTCCTCATTTCTTGTTGCTTATATCTAATACCCGATACCATTTTTACACACCCCTCTTAGCCTTTTCTGGGACGCGAACGTTGTGCTATTTTTATGCCAACCCCACCGAATATTATAAAAAATCAGACATCAGTAGCCAAGCCACACGAGCACAGCCACGGTGATTATATGTGTATTCTCAAAATCAGTTAGAAGGCAGCTCTCAGTTCAGTTGATATAAGTTTGTTATCAAATAACGCACCAAAGTTCTATTATTGTTTAGACATGCAGGTGTGTACACGGCAGAGGAAATAGCAGTGATAGCTCGAGACAAGCTAATCAAGCTACAAGCTCTCTATACCGAGTGCTTCAAAACGTTGGCCCTTAAGTACCGGCTAAAGAAAGCTCAATTCCGGTCGAAGATCAAACACGAAACCGACAGACTTGGTAAAAATTAAGTTTTCTGGGATGTGGCCAAAAATGACAGCTTTTATTGTTGCTGCTGTATTTATTATTGAAATGATTAAATGTTGGCCGAATAACGTACTGTGCGTGCTTGTATCCAGAAATGGGCAAAAAGTTCACCTACCTTCCACAGACCGCCGCTACCTCAGGAATTTTTAGGAAGAATTTTGTATTGAAAATTATGATAAAAGTATGCCTAGGTGTAAAGAAGCTCAGAATAGCATATTTTAACCTATTTTAGCGAAAAATAAGCCCGAAAACCTTAATTTTAGTCAATAATCTAACTTTTTGGCTTACCATCAGTCGCCGCTGCCCCCTCAGGATTTGTAAATTTACCGCCAGCTTAGCCGAAATGCTAGCAATGTTTGCTTGTATCCTTTCTATTATACGTGTTAAAAATGATTGCATAAAACCTGAAGCACCACAAACTCCGACGAATAAAATTTCCATGACTTCCCTTCTCACGTCTGTTTCAAATTTTAGCCTGTTTGTCAACTTTCGTAGAAAGCTGTGATTCTATAGTTTTCAAAATCATTTCGAAATAGGCCTGTTCTACGTATTTATTGGAAGCTGAAATAGATGTTTTTTGCTTCAAACTCTCTGCTGATTTTAGGTAAGGTAGGCGGAGGATGGGCGACCAATTATCGGGAGCAGAAGAAACTGGCCGAATTGCGAGCGATGAAGCGCTACCACAGAGCCAAAGGAGTCCACACCTTGTTGAAGGAGCGCCAGAGACGCAAGAAACTTAGAGTAGCTTTTGGACCTGACGCTGTGCCTAAGTAAACGCTTAACTCTTCTCTTATACATGTAACAGGGCATCGGTATTATAAGTGCGCCCAATTTTTTTCTGGTGACCAGTTTGCTGTATACGAGTCTAAATTTGCGCTTCTGAACGATTTTCAGTCACATTTTAAGCGATTTTTGGCACTAATCCCTCTCCACTTTTACGATGACTTGTTAAGTTGATTATTGGCACTTACTACGTGTCTGACTGTTTTATAACCAAAACCATTTCAGAATCACCTTTCCTCAATGCCAGCACACGGTCCAGCCATCAGCAGAGGGCGAAGAAGTGAAGAAATGCTACTTCCCAGCCCTGCCCTGGGCCAGATTCTGTCTAAAACGTAATTGAGACCGTCTTTTCTTTCATTCATAGTGCTAGTTTATTTAGACATAACACAGGAGCCAAGACAAGTTCTGTTCTCCAATTGCCGGTTCGACTTTTGTCCGAGAGTGGTGGTAGCGTTGGCTGAATCAGGAGTGAATTGGTGTTGGCTGCACAAACCGCTGCCCGCTCCTTTGACTGCTCCTCTTATACCTGAACCTACTGCTACCTCGGTGAGTTACATAGGTTGATGCAATACAGCCTGACGCTTAAGGTCCTTTATGGTACTGGCACCATTGCCAGTACCTAGGCTAGTGGCAGGCACCATATGGTACCCCACCTTCGGCGACAATGGTGATACCGATTGAGCAGTTTCAGTCAGAACCTTCGGAGGGAGAGGCTGGGCAGACCGAAAGTCAAGAAGTGGACGTTGTGAAAGTGAGCTCAGAGGACGCTCCAACTGTAGAATCTGAGGCAAAAGCGGCCGAGCGTTCAATGGAAGAGACAAAAACGGAAAAGGAACCCAACTCCCCTAAGCAGCTGAGTCCTCCTCCAATTGAGAGTGCTGAACCTGACCGACAGGAAGATAGTAAAACTACTACACTCTGAATCTTTACTTGTATCCCTGATAAAGTGCGGAAATAAGGATTTGCTATGCTTTCTAACACAAGCTGTACAGTTCATACATGTAACAGGGGGGTCTGGGGGGGATGCCCCCCCCCCGCCTTAGGCCATACCCCCCCCCCCCGGTTGGCCCCCCCCCCCCAGACGATTTCACCGACCCCCCCCCCCTCCGATTTTTCTGGCAAGTAAATTTTCGAGCAAATTTTTGCAATTTTTTACACTTTCACACACAAAAATTGCCAAAATCGCCTGCAAAACAGCACTTTTTAGCTGTATTTCAGCCCAAATTAGCGATTTTTGGCGATTTTAAGGCCAAAAATTGCGATTTTTCTCGATTTTTGAGCGTTTTTTAGTGCCCACCCCCCTCCCCCGAAATTTTGGCTCAGACCCCCCCGGCCGGCGCCAGACCCCCCCAACCCCCCCTCCCCCCATCGACGGATGACCTGTTACATGTATGGTACAGTTGATTTTCCAAGGTTGAACTACTGCGTTGGACTGAAACTTATTGATTTTTATATTTCAGTAACTGTTTACCATACTTAATAAATTTTGCATATAGTTTATCTGTATGCAGTGCATACGTGTACGTATGTAGGGCGTTTTGGGGGGTAGTTTGTGCAAGACATCATAGGCTAGCATTTCCGTTGTAGGAGTGGTGAATATGATTTTCTATTCCCGGGGGAGGTTGGAGCTCTTGATCGGGCGCTTAGCCAATAGTCCGATATATTATTTAGCTCATTTACATAAGGAATAAGGTAAGACTTTTGTCAAGATTTTGCCCTTGTTTTGTTGATAGTCTCTTTTAAAGGTTGTAGTGCTACCTGCATACTCTAGTATTTCGTCACAGACAAAATCTAACAATTTCTGAGCAGTGCTAGTGCATTGCATCAGATTGCAGCACACAGAATTTTGAAGAAATGCATCATCTGGCTCTTACATTACGATTTAGACAGCGCATAACGACAAGTTTTGTTGGCAAGGGCTTTACTTTTCATTTTTTGCTCGAATAACGTAGGAAAAACGCGTGGTAATGCGCTTTTTTAGATGGATATCCACTACCGAACTTAAATGTAGTAAAGCAGAAGATAACCCCTTTTGGTCCGACAGTCAATTTCACATCGATTTGGAATGCCTTAAGCTTTTACGATTTGCTTTTGCTTTTTACTTAGCACTGATTCCTTCCAACTCAAATCTTCTGACAGTACTTGGAAGAATTTCTACGTCTCAAATGATCTCGTTCAAGCGTGTTTTGACGCAGCGACTGCAAATAATAACTGGAACACATTGAGAAAGACAAAATTAGAACTCTGAACAAAATAGTAATTACAGCAACCAAATCAATCAATCACAACAGCCGGTATCCCAGGTCATCACACGAACCACCAGCACTACCATAATCAGCACCATAACACAGGTGCTCAGCAGACTCGCCAGCTTCAGTGAGGCGTCCACACCAGCGGCACCCGACTCTAAAATACGGTAGCTTGTTGGGTGGTGTGAAAAATGCGCGGTTTCCACTTTTTTGTGGAAACCGCGCATACAGCATAACTTTTAACCTACTGAGCGCCAAACATTCGTCGACCTCTCGTCGGAAGAGACAGCGATGCCGAGTTCTGTCGAAAATCAGTGTGTCGGGGCATTTGAGCCATTTCCATTCGATGCCGGACACGCAGCTGAGAAAAACGCTGCTGCAGGGGGAGCGCGGGTCCGGCCAGTAGCCGCTACTTTTGTTGTGACAGTACGAGTCTAAACTGACACTTAATGTAGACTACAGTAGGTTAGGTTGGCAGGGACAGATGTTTGGCGCTCAAACTGAACTACTGTATAGTGTGCAATTTATACTGTAAGTAGCAAAATAGTGTTCCACCTTTGTCAGTGCAGGGGTGGAGAGGGCAAATGCGCATTTCAGTGGTTCCGTCGCAGACTTGACCGCCGTGTTTGTCCTTCTGTAGGACGTAACGGGAACGACTGCTGTCAGCCGCTCCACAAGTAGCTGAACACTCGGTCCAGGCAGTCCACTCACTCAACACACAATCTAAATCACTCTCTAATAAACTGCTATGTACTGGATAGAGTGTCAACTGGTACTGCATACATGTAACAGGTCATCCGCCGAAGGGGAAGGGCCGTTGGGAGGTTTGGCGCCGTCCGGGTGGGTCTGAGCCCAAATTCTAGGGACGAGGTTGGGCACTCAAAAACGCTCAAAAATCGAAAAAATCGCAATTTCTCGGCTAAAAATCGTCAAAAATCGATAATTTGGGCTCAAATACAGCTGAAAGTCTCATTTTACAGGCGATTTTGAAAATTTTTGTGTCTGAAATTGTAAAAAATCGCAAAAATTTAATCAAAAAATTACTTGAAAAATCGGAGGGGGGTCGGAAAAATCGTCTCGGGGGTCTGGCTGGGCTAAGTCGGGTGGGGGAGACCCCCTGTTAATGTATGGGTAGTGGGTGTTTTCAAATTATTCGGGGGTTTATTACTTTAGATAACAAGTAATAAAGCTAGCTAATTACTGATGTGCTGCTTAGAAAACTGGCTACTGCAAGAAATTATCGCCTAAATTCTACTAAGTTTTACGTGATTGGCGCAAAAACAGCTTCAAGCTTAACCTGATAATGTATGGAACATAAAGATTATGTATCTACCTAGCTGACAGCGCGGAGTGCAGGTTCTATTCTGAATAAGCTGGGGACAAGCTGATCCACTTTCTATTACACTTCGGTTGCGGTACTGGAAGTGCTGGATGCAACTGCACACACCCCAGCGGCTCCACCCAGACACTGTACAGTCTAAATCAATCATAGTGTCTTTATACCAGAACTTTTCGCTCATGAATCCATTGCACTACATTCTGACATTCTGACTGACCTGTTAAAGCAGGTTATTAAGATAGAATTAACGAATCTCTCTTTCCAGTGCTGTTGTTTGTGTATACACACAAATACTCATTGTTTTGTTGAATGTGTATACAGAAATTACCATACACATTTGTCAAATAAATGTGTATACATACATTCGGAAAATCCAATACCAAACAACAGTCCGTTTTTTTTAAATAAATTTCCTAAGGCTGCGACGGCATTTATGTACATTTAGCTAGAAAAATGTACAAAAAGACAAATAATTAGGAAGACATACTTTTATCAGGACAGCTAAGATCGTTACAGCTTCGGTGTTGAGTCTGCGCGCCCTCACATTCAACAGTAACGTTCAGCTTTTGGGCCGTGTCCAATGCAAGAGTTTCGTTGAGATACCGATAACGGGACTTGGTCCCAATGCCGCAACTAGCTGAACACTGACTCCACGAGCTCCACTCCTTATAGACACACAATTGCAACTCTGAAAATACTTAAAGGGGACGTGCAAAAATGACGTCATCGGTTAGGGGGGAGGGGGGTTGCCAAATGATGACAACCGATGACAAGGGGGGAGGGGGGTTCCGCCAAAGATGACGTCACTTTTGCCTCATAGGGAAATTTTGAGAAAATAGCCTTCAAAAACGCATTTGAAAGCATTCATAGCTTAAAATTAACAGTTTGAGTAGTATGAGGAGGCCTGGTTGGGATCCTGACCAACAAGGGCGAGAAAATTTTGAAAAATCAACTTTCAAAAACGCATTTAAAACGCATTCTGGTCATCATTAGAGCCCTGCACAGGCCGCCCGGCAGAGAATTTTGGCTGGGTTGTTCCAGTTGGAGCCTGCCCGGGATGGATTGGGTAATTTTTTAAAATCTAGGATCTACTTTAGCCAAAACAAGTTTTTCTTTAAATCTATTTTTTTGTTTAGGTTTGTTGCGTCATTAGAAATGTTTGTTTTGTATGTACTGTACTGTACATAGTTCTCGCACAAGTGATTTTGCAAGATTTTTCGGCGAGTTTAGCTCTCCCGAAACCGGGCCAGGCCGTCCAGCGCAAAATGTCATCCGGGCGGACTCGAAATTTGATATTCCAGGCCAGGCCGTGAAAAGAGGCACCATGCGCAGGGCTCTATTTGGACACCTTTAGTAAAGAATATTTTGTTTTCTCTTATTTTTGACAGGTTTTTTCTTTCTAATTCCATCAAAAAAAGTGTACCTACTGTATGTACCTACACTACACTTACCTTACTTGGATACCTTACTATTTTCAATACATGTAGTTTATATTTATTAACTGTGTAGCTGGGTTTTTTCACTGAATTGTAATAAATTAGTAGATTTTCGAATTTTTTCTTTGATGTTCTTAAAAATAACGAAAAATCTTCTAAAAACAAGCTATTTCTAAATACGGAAAAATCTAGAAGAATTTAGAAGAATAACTAGAAGAATCTAAGAGCTATTGTCCCAAAATTTTCTCATTTGAATGCAGGAATTTTTGCAAATTCGGGGGGGGGGGGGTGGTGGAAAAAAGTGACGTCATTTTTTTCGCTTTTAGAGGGGGGTTTGGAAAATGATGACAACCGATGACAAGGGGGGAGGGGGGGGTCGAAAAATGGCCAAAAATCGATGACGTCATTTTTGCACGTCCCCAAAGCTTATAAGAAAATCCTTTTTCATTATTACCTTCAGAAAACACACGAAATGAGAAGAAGAGAGAAGAAAGCAGCAAACTGTCACAGAATATATTCATTTTCCAGCCACAAAGATCACTAAAAGCGGCTGTCCGCCGGTTAAAATTGAGTGCCAGTTGCTGTCCTGACTGACAGCCGTACTAAGTTTTATGCAAATTTATGTCTGATTCGTTTAATGTGAAATAAATTTGTAATTTGAATTTGGGCAATTTCACAAAGGCCGACCCATTTATCATAGGTAGCCAAAGTGAATTCAACTATTATAAACTTGTTTATCTGAAATTGATGCCACTATTATACTACAGTTAGAACAGGAATTATGTTAGCTGCGCGTATGCTGAGCTTGCTTTATCTGCTTATTCAGCTTATAGCAAAGTTTTCTGCTCTAACTACTACAGATAATGAAACCAGTTTAAATGGTATGTAGTACTTTGCTTTATTAGTTAACTTTACATACATACGCAGTAGTTTTTCGATTAAACAAGCAGATTTCAAATATTGTACCCTACGTATTTCTTGCTTTACTGTACAATGTATTTTTATATCGCTCATTGCAGAAAATACGACTAACTCCTCAGATGAAGTTTACCTACAGATTGCTGTATATTTGGATGAAGCTGTGTACAAAAGGTTTTTGAATAGTAAGTGGAGTGAATATTTTCCTCCATTATTCTTCGCTGTAACAGTTTTACAGAATGCGGAAGTCTTCAAGTGGATGAAGAAATTAAAGAATCGGTTGACTATATGATCGACAACCTGAATCTTTTCTATGCCCACGGTTTAACTCCAAGAGTTCATATTTCAATGACAAAATTGGAAATCTGGAAAGTTCAACCCAACGGAATTCCCAACACAAAAAGTAGGTATTGTAGAGTCTCCCTAGCTTTGTACAGGGTGCGTAAAAAAAACAACCCAACAGATTTTTTGCTGTAGCAACCGCAAATCTCAACCGATTTGAATGAATCCTGCTTTAAATGAAAGATAAATAAATTCTTGAACGATTGGTGTAGCGTTTATTAAGATGCGTTGTTTAGTTCCTGAGATAATTGCTTTAAAAATCAAAACAGAGATTTTGGCAGTGAACAACAGAGATTAAAACAACCCAGCAGATTTTTTAATGTAGCAGCCGCAAATCTCAACCTATTTCAGTGAGTTCTATTTTATATGAAAGATAAATTAATTCTTGAAAGATTGGTGAAGCTTTTATTAAGATACGATGCTTAGTTCCTGAGATATTTGCACTCAAAATCAAAACAGATTTTGGCAATGAACAAGACGATTTTTATTATTCTGTTGCACTTCATAATAAAACCGATTCCTACTGCTCAGGGCTAACGTAACGAGGTTTTTCTGGTGCCACACATGCTTGGTTACTTCATTTGTAAAAGTCTTGTTGCCCCTCAGCAGTAGGAATCCGTTTTGTTGTGAAGTGCAACGGAATCGCTCTTGTTCATTGCCAAAATCTCTGTTTTGAGTTTGAAGGAAAATATCTCAGGAACCAAGCATCGTATCTTAATAGGGCCTTCACCAGTCTTTCAAGAATTTATTCGTATTTCATTTAAAGCAGGACTCATTCAAATCGGTTGAGGTTTGCGGTTGCTACAGCAAAAACTCTGCTGGGTTGTTTTTTTTGACACCCTGTATATTACAGTCAGTCACTTAACGCCGTTTATAGTAGTTCTACTGGCACCATAAGATGCTAGCACCATAAACGGCGCCTGACTGTATTAAGAAAATAATGAATAAAGGACGCTATAGGGATGTACATCCGCAAATATTTGGACAAACTCAACCACTACCTGACTGCAAAAGGTGTGGACGACGTTGTTTTCCTGACTGGATTAGATCTGCAACCCCTAGCAGGTGTGGCTTTTGTGGGCGGGGTGTGCAATAAAAATGCAATCGGTCTGACTAATGTCTGGGGCGATGCCAAAGGTAAACTTTTATGCTACACTGCAAATAGTTCAGCTAGACAGAGTTATTCAGAGTTTCTTCTAACTCCATACATCACTAGTACAGTGGCTCATGAACTGGGTCACACACTAGGCATGACCCATGGAGCCATGTACAGAGGTTGCAAACAATATGGCATGGGACCTCCTTGGAGCGAGTGCAGTAATCAGCAGTTCCGAAATCTGCTGGCCCAGCTGGATAGACAGAAGAAAAATTGCCTCAGAGACGAGTTTCCAACCGAGCCGGTACCAATCTTTCGTTACCCAGGTCAGAGAAAGCCGCACCAAGCTCAGTGTGCCGGATATGGCGTTTGCTTTGCTGCCATTCCTTCTAAGGAAGCTGACAACTGCAAGGTAATATAGAATTTTGTGTCTCAGTATCGAATACTGAATTTGGTGATGTTTAAAAATCGTTCATCACCGTCTGATCCGTGATTCATTTTAGCAATCCATTTTTGCGCCAATCAACTAAAAGTTAGCGGAATTTAAGCGATAATTTCTAACAATGGCCATACTGTAGGTAGGGCCCGACCGGATATCCGGATCCGGATCCGGATCCGGCCGGATATGGCCATATCCGGATCCGGTACCGGATCCGGATATTACCTGCCGGATATGCCGGATATCAGTCACAGATGAGAAAACGTGATTTTTTATGTATTTTGAACATAAATATTGCATTTGACCGAATGCTTGTGAGAAATTTCTTGTTGCGATTGTAATCCATGACCCCAGTAGTTCGTATAACCCTGATTTCTGTGTAAAGGATAACACCCTCACTTTTTGACAATGCTAATTTTTCACCTTGACTGAAAGTAAAAATCCGCCAGATTTTAACCGGTTTTGTGAAAAAGCTGAGCTCTTCAGGTTCTTAAGTCCATATAAAGATTGGTTAACTTGCAAAATTTGGCAAAGATCCGATGAAGGGTTCTTGAAATATTTACGTTAAAAATTGACATCTGAAAATTCGGGTCAGTTCATTTCGGAAGGGGATAACTCCAAGCTACAGAAGGCGAGCAGGCTAGGACTTGGCCAAAACAAACTCAACAAAAATAATAATACTAATGTGATACAATGAATATCACAAAACAGCCAAGCAGACTGGATTTCTATGTTTAGGATAGTCGCCTTGTTTTGCTGATTTTTCATTTAATTAAAAATAAAAAATGTAAAATAAAAAAACGAACTATTATTGAGGCAAGTTTATACTGTAAGTCTGTACTTTACAGAGATCAAAGCGTCTCTTTTCAGTTGCAGAATGGAGATGAATGGCTTGAGACTCTAAACTCAACTCGCAAAGAATGGAAATCTCAACTGACATTTTTCAAATTCATAATTTTTTAGTTTGTAAAACTAGGACAGGTCTACCAAAAGGTCGGCTAAGTATACCACATTAGAGAGAACAAATTTGAACATGCAAACAATAATTTAGCCAAAAGTCTGAAATGTCAACCATTTTTATCTAAAAATTACGAAATGAGCTGAACTTTCATGCCAAACTGTATTTCCCCTTCTGTTTTTTTTCAGATGAGGTCTGTATCTGCAAAATAGGTATGCCTAATAAATGCTAAAGATTGCATAGACATTCCGGCCAAACTCGAAAATGCTTGGAAAGCGTCCAGTTATCAATTTCTAGCCGCGGTGATAAAATATGCAAATATGCAAAAAATATGTACATATCTCATTTTTGCATGCATATGATATATGCAATATCACATGCATCGCAAAAACCCGATATTATCCAACCATAGTTTGAACTACAATTATTAGATGTTGTTTTGAATCAACTGTTATAGAACAAAGAAATGTATATATGTGGTTTATTGCATTCTAAAAAATTTTTGAGTTGATCAATGATATCCGGCATATCCGGATCCGGATCCGGCCGGATATGGGAATATCCGGATCCGGATCCGGATCCGGTAGAAATTTGTATCCGGTCGGGCCCTAACTGTAGGTGGTCTTTGTTTTGAACTTCGGACCAACATTTCTCAATAATCTCATTTTTCTTGCATTGTTAGCACTCTTATTGTAGAATGTAAACTCAGTTCTGAACTTGACCTATTGTTGAAGCTGCACTGCAACAACCAGGGAGTGATCGACGATGGTGATTGGATGATTGGAGATCGTTTCGAGGGCTCCTATTGCGGGCCAAGTAAGGTGTGCATTCAGGGAAAATGCGTGACAGTTGACCCTGACCTGGGCCCTTTAAAACCCAGAGAAGATGGTGGCTGGTCACCATACTGGGAAATAGACAAAGCCAAAAGTTCCCACTGCGACAAAAGACAGATCCGCTGTCCCACAAGGTGCTCCCTCATTGGTCAAGCAAAGACCATGAGGCAATTTCGCCAGTGTAACAACCCATACCCTAACAACGGCGGCAACCACTGTAAAGGACTCAACTGGCGTTCAAAGATTTGCTCGATCTGTGACAAGGGGCCTACCGTTGCAGAATTCAAAAAGCAGTACTGTGAAAGATGGAATGGAACTGAACCAAATGATGTCAACGGTGACCACTGTACTTTCCACTGTACTTATCCAAAAAGTGGCAATTACTTTGCACGAGCCATGCCCGATGGGACTCCTTGTAGGGAAGGTAATGGTTTTTCACTTTGGTAGAGTGCATGCAGTAGCCTTTCCCGAACCCCTCCCGCGACAGTTTAGGGATTTCCCCATGAGCCTACGACCCGAAAATGCAAGTCCTAGTATGTAGCGGCTCCACTACTACAGAGTACATATCTCAGAAATCATCAATTTACATATGTACAGGATAGATATCCCATGTGGTTTCGCAAGCTGAGAACTTTTTCGTTTATAGACCGAATCGGCTGATTTTTGGATATTATCCGGGAATTTGTTGAAATTTGACACAGTAAAATGCGAAATATGTCGATGTATCGTGTCCAAAAATCAGCCGATTCTGAGCTTCCGAAATTCTACGGGATATGTGAGGTATTTAGGTATTTGAGTTGAGTGAGGGGCAGGAAAATATTTCAGACCAGCTTTTAGGGGGCTACTGCATAAAGAAGAAATGTGTTAAACCATGTCCGGGACATCCAAACTATCTAATGAATGATCCAGCTAACTGTCTGCCCAGTGACAGATACCAATGGCAAATGAGGATAAAAACACGCTCAAGCAACATCAACAGTGGATCAGCAATGGTACAAGTGACATTGCATGGAACAAACAACTCCAGTCAGCCTATAAACTTACAAAAAACTGATCTCTTTCACAGTATCGACAAGTTTGACTTTGAAACAGAGGCTCTAGGAGAAATTGAATCTATGGTTTTGGATGTTGACGGTTCTTCGATATTTGTGGAATGGGTAAGTGACTGCTGGAGTTGAACTGTTGTTACTTGACTTCTGCTTATACTGTAGGTGGAACTGTACCTGAAGAATATGTTTGAATTTGAAGGAAGGTCTATATTCAATTTTAATGGAACCATCGAATCTGCAAAGCCATCGGAAGCCGCACCATTTGAGCAGAATTTTGACTACGAAAGTTTAGTTGGTAGGCAACAAACACATCAATCTCCAAATTACAGAAAATATTTTAAATTTCGTGTATGTACTGATGTGTTTGGCGTTGAGTGTGTAGTTGCGCCAGCTAGCAAATACACACCACTTGTTGTATAGACAACCGCGATAGGCTACCGTAACCGTGTACACGCCAGACACTGTATTAGTAGCGCCGTGTGATGAGTTGCCCGCTCGCCCTTTGTTCTCTAGAACTTTCTTGACTCTCTCCGTCTGACTGTCTGGCGAGCGGTCGTGTCAATTATTCTCCTGTATTTAATTAATTGTTGGTTGGAGGTAAAAGTTGTTTGCGGATCGGCAACTACTACAAACCTACAGAAGACCAACAAAACAACTGGCGACCAACGGTGGCATTCGACGATCGCGGAAGAAAGAAAAAAGAAGATTTTCGACGCCTACTGCCAACCCGGCGGTAGCGAAAAAAGAAGAGTTTCTACACCTACCGCCAACCCGGTGGTAGCAACCAACGAAGCTTTTCTACTGCTACTACCAACCCGGTGGTAGCGAAGAGGACGATTTCTACAACCAGCTTGGCACAGATCATCGGTCAGTGTTCCCTACACTAACCTACTAGAGGAGGCGCTGTCGGTGAGTATCTTCCTACGTGCCATCTTCTTTCTACGTTCCGGCCGGTGGAGGCGTTGGTGACGCCACCGCCTCTTTCTACGACCTGCCTACAGACGTTGCCGCCTGCTGCGTTGGCTGTACGTGCTGTAGCGCCGGTCCTCTTCGAATTTGCGCCGACCTGCCTACACACGGTACCGCCTACTCCTACATTGGCTGTACGTGTGGTAGCGCCGGTCCTCTTCAAAATCGCGACAACCTGCCTACACACGTTACCGCCTACTCCTACATCGGCTGTACGTGTGGTAGCGCCGGTTCTCTTCGTTTCTACAGTGCGCAAACCTGTCTCCACACGTCGGCTGTACATGTGGTAGAGCCGGTTCTCTTCGAAAACACAACGACAGCTACTGCGACGTGGCTGTCACTTGTCTACGTGCCAGCAGCCACAAATCGTCACTACCGCGATGTCCAGCCGCTGGGCACACATTCCGGCACCACAACCTTATTGGCAAACCGTCGATGACCGTCCACCTCTCAGATGGCCACTCTGGGAGCGACTATTCAATGCGTTTCTCACCGGCCTGGACGCAACCAGGGACAACACAGCGAAATTGACGGACAACGAGAAGAACGATTTTCTTCTCTCGTTTTTGGGGACAGCCGCGCTTCCCCAATTCGCCAGTCACCCTGTGTTCCACGCCAATCCAGATGCCAGTTTCGAGGAGTTTCTGGCAGCCGCCCGGGAGACTTTCTACAGGCCTGTCAACCCGGTACGGGCCCTGTTCGACT
This sequence comes from Sabatieria punctata, assembly GCA_030248155.1. NCBI lineage: Eukaryota > Metazoa > Nematoda > Chromadorea > Araeolaimida > Comesomatidae > Sabatieria > Sabatieria punctata. The sequence goes on from JASANB010007881.1 coordinate 32,593, forward strand.
TTATGCAGCACTCACAAGGGTCTACCGAGTCAGTCACTGAGTACATTCGCGTACTCAGGACCTTGATCCAGCAGTGCACGTTCCCTGTCGATCAGGGGACCGGACGCATCAAGGAACGCAACTTAATCGACTACCTGCTAGCGATTCAGATGGTGCGCGGCCTACACAGCCGTGCTACACAGGAGAAACTGCTCGCCCTCGATGCAGTGAATTTGGAGAAATTCACTGCACTCGCATTGGCCGATGAGAGCGCCAAAAAGGATGCTGCAAACATGGCGCCTGGGTCATCGCAGATCAGCGCTACCTCACACCACCGGTACAACCGGGGCAAGGGACCTAGCTCCGCGCAGCACACAGGACCCAGACCTACGCTGGTACGCCCCAGTACCTCAGCCAATCGTCAGACAACCGGCAAGAGAGTCTGCCGGCATTGTGGAGATTCCTCTCACGCAGACAGCAGGGATTCCAGATGCCGCGCCAGAGGCCAAACCTGCAGCAACTGCGGCAAACAGGGCCACTTCCAGCGAGTGTGCAGGAGCAACCCGTGCTCCACCTCGCGCCCTGCCGCCAAACAACAGTGCCGGACCACTCACCAGGTGCGCAGCAATCACAAAAAGGGCCGGAAGAGTGTGAATGTCGTGCACACTCAACCACCTTATTGTGAGGTCTACATCGCCTCTACTGACGATGCTCCTGCCAAACCGCTGACCCTGATGGTCGACACCGGCTCGGACGTCACTGGTATCACTCGGGACGAGTTCCATAAGTACTTTCGAGCGACGAGACTGCAGACGGCCGACCACATCCTCAATTTCGATAAGTCAGAAGTGCCTATCGAGGGGCAATTTCCTGCTCGACTTTCCTTACACGGACGGACTGCCAACGTGCCTGTGTATGTGTTCGGCAATTCCTGCCACAATACACTCGGCATAGACGCGATGCGTGCTCTGGATCCAGTGCACATCACTATCCAGTCAAACAGCAGCAACGTTTGCGCAGTCACTCAGTCCAGCTCACCAGAGGATGCCAACGACGGTGTCGCCGCCAGCAGCGCGCCACCAGCAGACATCTCTGACATCTCTACCCCTATGCTACCAGCTAGGGATACTGGTACATGGGAGAAAGCAGGATTGCTGCCACTGCTACACAGCTTTCCTAAGCTCAGCCCTGCGCAGAAGTTTTTCAGATGCCGACCTCGTTTGGGCTGGGAAGTCTACCGACAACCCCGCAAAACAGCTCAAAAAGAGGAAGGAGGGGAGGACATGCAGTCGCGGCAGAGACAACAGCAGTCAAGCCAACGTACTACTACCAGCTCAGGACCAACGTTCACTGTTGGGCAGAAGGTGCGCACCAAACGGCCTCACACGCCCAAAGGACTGAGTCCCTGGAGCAACAAAGTACTGACTGTTGTGAAGGTGCTCGGCAAATACAACTACTTCCTGTCGGACAAGCAGAAGTGGAATGGGCGCAACATGCAACGTGTTGTCGACCGGCCGGGACCAACTGTCTACGAAGCTGAGGCCACTGCGCCAGAACCAGCTCGGCCGCGACCAGAACGGCGACACCACCCACAGCGGAATCGTCAACCGCCAGACCGTCTAGGGGACTGGCACTACTACTGACAGACGCTTCCGCTTCAAGAAGAAAGAAGGTGGTTGATGTGTTTGGCGTTGCGTGTGTAGTCGCGTTAGTTAGCAAATACACACCACTTGTTGTACGTGCAACCGGGAACGCCTATCGTAACCTTGTACGCGCCAGACACTGTATTAGTAGCGCCATGTGATGAGTTGCCTGCTCACCCTTTGTTCTCTAGAACTTTCTTCACTCTCTCCGTCTGACTGTCCGGCGAGCGGTCGTGTCAATTATTCTCCTGTATTTAATTAATTGTTGGTTGGAGGTAAAAGTTGTTCGCGGATCGGCAACTACTACAAACCCTCAGACGACCAACAAAACATGTACTTCCTAGCGTATTTAGAAAGTTCGGATTTTAAAATACCGAAAAGTTGATTGTTTTATGATCAATAAAATAAGAAGAGTGTAAAGTTCAATGATAATTAATGGACTGCAAAAATTTAGAGTTTCAAAACTGGAAAGTTGTCACAAAGACAGGATCAGAAGCTAAAGCAGCGACAAAAGGCGATGTTTTCCTGATCATCAGTGGCCAACAAAATACCAAAATCAGGAAGATTTGGCTCCAATCTCCGGGCAAAGCTGCCTTTCAAACAAACGCAACAGACGAATTTAAGCTGAAAACCGAAGCGTTTAATGATGAAGTAAATGGAATTGAGCTGTTCATGCAAAATTCCAAAGACCCATGGTTCGTTGAATGGGTGAGAGAGAAAACAGCTGTATTGTTCTGTTTTTTATAATGTTACTGCTATTCAATTAAAGGTGGAAGTAACGCTGGAAGGATCAGAAAAGAAATGGAAATTTGACATGAATCAATGGTTGGATCCAGCTAAAACACCAGTACTCAAGAAAATCTTCGTTGATTTATGATTTAGCCAACCAATTTAAAGATTTGCAAAATGTTAGTGCAATAACTTGTTCTGTTCTTTGCTTTAGAACGCTTGACCAGTCGCCCTTGTATGAGCTGTTCTGTTGAAATAGAACTCCTTAAACCCATATTACACAACCGTTCCGGTTTATGCAAATTTCTGCCTACCATTATGCAACAGTCTTTAAAACAATTTGTGTTTTGTGTTGGTTGTTCTGGTTATGAATTGCTGCATCTTGCCGCTCGGTCTCTTCTCAGCGATTCTGCTAGTTCACAGCCTTCTGCTATTTTCTGGCCCTTTGACCTACTGCTCCTTTACAAGCCACACTCATCAGTGTTCCGGACTGCAGTTGCCCGACAACCTTTCACGACTGGCGTTTCACTTGTTCAGAGACAAAGACCCACTGCTTTCCCTTGCAAGCCAGCATTACCTCGAATTGATCTTTCTGCCAATGGTCGCACTGCTGCCAGTATTCTCTCTCTTCGCAGTTCACACCAACCTTCTACGTCTGCTAACCTTAATTCTGTCTTTCTGATCAGTATAGTTTGGTGTTGGCTCAGCTTGGTGACCCCCTACTACCTGCTCCTCAGTGCACATCTGCTGGTGGTTCTGCTGTTGATGGAGCACTTGCGCAAGTTGTGCACCAGAGTCTGCACTGGCTACCTCTACGATCATTCAATCAGAAGTTTGTGCATGTGTTGGCTGTTCTTGACCGAGTCTGGCATGTTCCGACGGCTGCTCTTAAAGTGCTTCAGTTTGTTGTCAGTGGCCTTGCACTCAGTAACCGCTATTAGTCTCTCGATTCCTCCAACTGGCTCTGTCCTCACGTCCTCTGAACTGCTCAGACTGGACTGCGTGCTGCTCCTCTCCTTAATGGTGCTCTCTTTTCACACAATCCGTTTGAATCGGTCGTATTTGTTGGTGGTGGGTGAGGAATTTCCTGCCGTTGTGGTCTACGTGAAGCAGGGCTGGCAAACTGAACTGGTGGCGTACTACTGGCAGCTTCTGAATCAGCAACAACAAATGGAGCTCTACGATTTTCTAAATGGGCCACACATTCGACTGCCGTGTGATGTCATCTACTACCAAAGTGTACAAGAGATGGTGGCTGCTCACCCAATCACCGATTTTCTGCTACACCAGATGCACGGAGTTGTGGGAGGATAGTCTTTATGTAAACGGTCAGCATTTGCTAACAAGGATGCGATGCCATTTATTTATTACACTACTGATTATACTTTTCCTGTGATCTGATAGTAAACATTAGTCGCTGAGAAGAGAAGACAGCTTGTATGTACTTCTACCACACTCACTCCCACAATAATTTTTAGCTTGGCCAGCTGCGATTGATTTCTCGACTGACTCTGCACCCCGCTAGCCGAAACTATTATGCAAAAATCTAGCGGAACGGAAGCGTTTCTCCCGACGTTAGAAGAACGATACAAGTACAGCAGAATTTCTGTAGAGCAAAACAAAGGAATTGAAGAGTGTGTTGTGTTTTACCAGTGCCCCGACCCATAAACTCCTTTCAGAATGTACAACAAAAAAGCAAACGATTAAATTGTATGCTATAACGATGCTAAAGTGCATTTCTCTGTTCCTAGAAATACAGTAAATCAAGGACTCTTAGAAGATTTCAGAAACGTTTATGCCTGGTCTTATCAAATGCAGTCATCATACAAATCAGTCGCCTTACAGAAATTGTGGTATGGTACAGAAATTCTGCATTTGGGTGATGGTAATGCTCAAACAGAATATCTCATGTCATTGGTAATACACAACTTCCTGCTGTATCATCATCTGTTGCTGATCTGTTGTAAACATTAGTCTCCGAGAAGAGAACACAACTTTTACTTCTACTCCCACAATAATTTTTAGCTTGGCCAACTGCGACTGATTTCTCGACTGACTCTGTACTCCGCTAGTGGATACTATTATGCAAATATCTAACGGAAGGTGCACTACGAAAACAGACCTAAAAGTATACATGTACAGTGAACCAATAAGATCGACGGCTTTAGTGAGTGTCGATTAATTATTGGTAGAATTATTGTGCCTGCGGCACAGTCTCTCTATAAACTAAATCCACTCAAACCTCAACACAAGCAGTGTAGGACCAGTGATAATCGCACAAAATCAAACTGACTTGGCTTGGCTTCTTTATCGCGTGACGTGACCGTTCCGCTTTATGCAAATTTCTGTTCGCCTAGTATCCTGCCGTCTTGAAACTGTTTGTGTTTTGTGTGGAGTCGGTTGTTCAAGGTTGTTGTTCTGTTCTGTATTATCTGGCGATGGAGCCGCGCGATAGCTGCATTTTGCCGCTCTGTCTGTTTTCATCGATTCTCTTAATTCACAGTGGGCTACTATTTTCTGGCCCTTTGACCCGAGGCAGTCAGAAATACAGGGAACTGATCGTACTGCCAGTTGTCATAGTGCTGGTAGCCTACGCTCTTTGCACTGTTGGCATTTCGCTGTGCACTGTTATCGAATTTCTGCCTCAGCTGATGTTGATCTTTACAAATCTTACTTGACTTTTGGCTCAACTTGCGTACCCCCTACTGTCTGCTCGTCCATGGACATCTGCTGGTGGTTCTGCTGTTGATCGACCACTTGCACAAGTTGTGTACCAGAGTCGGCACTGACGACAACATGTGTATTCTTGCGGTCAGAAGTGTGTCCATGTGTGCTATCTTCTTGACCGAGTCTGCCTTGTTCAGACGGCTGCTCTACAAGTTCTTCAGCTTCACCACACTGACCTTCCACTCCAGGGTGGTTATTAGTCCTACCGAGTCTGTTCTCACCTGCTCTGAACTGCTCAGACTGGTCTGTGTGTTGTGGCTCTGCTTTATGGTGCTGTGCTTTCACCAAATCCGAATGAATCGGTCGCATGTGTTGGTGGCTCTAGAATTGCCTGCCATAGTGGTCTATGTGAAGTTGGGCTGGCAAACTGAACAGGTGCTGGACTACTGGCAGGTGTTGGATGAGGGGGAACTGGACGATTTTCTGAACGAGCCGCACGTTCTACTGCCCTCTGATGTCAAGCTCTATGTCACTGTGCAGGAGATGGTGGCTGCTTATCCGATCACCGATTTTTTGCTGCAGCACATGCATGGAGTAGTGGGTGGATAGTGGTTGTGTACTGGTTCAGAATTTATGAGAAGGTTTAGGGATTTGTTCTGTTTTTCTTTGCTAGGTAGTGTATTAGTAAGTCAAATTCTAGTAAGATTTTGTATTGAAATATACTCGCTGAATCCATATACAAGTATACACAAAAACAGTAAGCTCATTTTAACAGCTCTGTAAACTAAACACAAAATAGGAAGAATTCGTTCGTGTGTTGACAACTAGGGATGGGACTGGTATACGGTAACATACGGTACTCTTCGCTATATGGTATTCTACGGTATTTTTATATTATTATTATACCGTATAGTTTAAAACGCCGAATTATTCAGTTTTTTTTGTCGCAAAATCAGCATATTATTTATTCCAAAACACCAATTTTTGGCAACTTCTCCATTATAATTCTCCTAATTTGGTAAATTGTTTAAAATTGTGGTAAATTTTTTGGAGTAAGTTTTCAGTTTTTCCAGGAAAAATAAACACTAAAAAGCATTCTACAATAGTATTAGATTCAGTTTTAGCCTGGTTTAGTTAAATTTTTGCAACAGCCCAATTTTTTATCATGTTCATATTTCTTTATTGACTGTCGAAAGTAACTTAGGTCACTTTTTTAATTAAATTGAAGGTATTTATGGCTGTGCAACAAAGATTGCACGTTCTTCTCTTCTACTACTCGCTCTAAAAACCCACTGTACTGAGGAATTTTATGTCACTAATAGAATTTACTACAATCTTCACGATTCCTGCATATTCCAACTTAACCAAGAGTTTCTCGCTTATTGGAGCAGACTATACGGTATTATACGGTATACCGTATTTTATACCGGTCCCATCCCTATTGACAAGAGTCAGTTTTTGTACAACTCTAGGCACTTCAAGTCACAGTAGACCACAGCATTAATATGACACGAGAAAGATAGCCAAGTGCATAACACACAAAAGAACCACTAGCCAGCCACACTATTAGCTGAGAATTTCTTAAAGTGAACCAGCAAACAGAGGCGTTCTATAAGCAAAAGTTGAGGCAAAGCAGATTCATTTCTCGCAACGTCCAAAGCTGCGAAGTGCATCTTTAACGATTTCGGACAGAAAGTCAGTCGAAAGCAGGGAAGAGCATCGCAGTGCCGCCGAATCACAGCAAATCCATACTTTACAATGTTCGTTGGCAGCGTTCCAAGGCTCCAGCGACACTCGACTCCCTCGAGACGTTACTTGAAATGCTTCTGAAAACTTTTCCCATTAAGTGAGATAGTTATAGTCAACCCTCGTAAATGGAACAATGAACGTTTTCTGGACCTAGCAAAGCCTTTTTCATACAAATTCCCTCTTAAATGGAAGCTGCATCTGAATTTTCACCAAGTAGTAGAAAGAACTGCTTTACGACTTTCTAATTTTCTGAAAGCCATCGCTGTCTTGTTGCATCTTTTATGTAAATAGATGCTTTGCCTGCGAGTCTTGTAAACACTATTGCCCAATTCTTCTTAATCTTGACAATGTATGCTACCTGAATTCAAAGTTAGTTAGCACTCAGAAATTGTGTTCCTCTCGGTAGCTGCACTTGTTCAGTATATTGCTTTTGCCCACTTTTAGCTGAACCTCGATAAATGGAACATAAATGATCAAACGGTCCGATGTTTCGTTTACAAGGTTTGACTGTAGATCGCCAGAATATACAGTCAGGCACTTAACGCTGTTTATGGTATGGACACCATGGTACCACCACAGTCGTCGAACGTGGGGGTACCAAATATGGTACCACTACCCTATATGGTACCGGCACGATATATGGTGTCGGTACCATAGACGGCGTCAACATGCATTTTGCGAGAGAGTCAACTTCGCTATAAGGGAAGGTGGTCAAGCAACTTCTTTTCGCGGATCCGGCTGGTATCCAAATATGTCAAAATAGATGGCAAACGAACACCAACGGTGCATGTTCGAACATCGGAGACCCCCTAGAACCTGAGCTACACCCCTCAAAGTTGGGTCTCCAGCCGCGTTTTGGCCAATTTTTTTAACTCTGACAGTCTCCACTCAAACTATCACCATTCTCTCATTTCTCTAGATACAGAATTGGTTTTCACATGGTTCTATGGCCTTTATAGCGCTGTACTCCACGCTTCCAGAACGTACTCGGTTAGCGAGATATTCTCCAAAAACTGAAAAATTTCCAAAAAAACACCGCCTCATTTTTTTCGAAAAATCGTTATAACTTCTGCCAGATATGCGTTGTCCGCCCAATATTTTAGATAATGATACAACACAAAAGGCCAAACAAAATTAACATTTCGGATCGAAGTGGAGTACTGCGCTTGAAAGGCCACCCTTAGAGCTATCGAACCATGTGCAGACCAATTCTGTATCTAGAGAAATGAGAGAATGGTGATCGTTTGAGTGGAGACTGTCAGAGTTAAAAAAATCGGTCAAAAAGGGGAACTGGTGACCCAACTTTGAGGGGGTGTAGCTCCGGTTCTAGGCATACATGGGCCGGGGGGGTAAGGGGGGTATACCCCTCCCCCTCGGTCGGCCATACCCCCCCCTCGGCCGGCCATACGCCCCCTCCCCCACCCACCCCCCTCCCGGAGGGAGGAAATTTTCGCTTATTTAAGGCAAAATAGGCGTTTTTTGGCCTTTCTCCGGGGGGGGACCCCCCCCTGAGGTCTCAACTACTGTTGGCAAAATATTGAATTTGTGGAATACATAACATATACATATACATATATGTATATGTTTTCCGGTGACGAATACATATACATAATATGTATATGTATTTTTTCAAAAAATATGTACATAAAATACATATTATACATATTTTTTCAAAGCCAGGTTTTAAGTTGAAAAATGCTGCTAAAAGAGTTGTTTGTGACTGAAATTAGAAAGGGTCCACGCTTGGACCTGATTAGCATGAAATTGATTCAGTACGTCAGTCAAATTAGCAATAATTTCCACATTTAAGTTCTGTTAAAAATCCTCCACGTACAGTCAGTCTTTTTCTGTAAGGGAGACCTGTGCAATGAACTTTGTTTTTGAAACCGCAATGGCCAATAATTTCGTCTAGGTCAACTAGCAAAAGAAAAGAGCATTTTTCTCCTGCCATTTATCCATTGAATTTGAAAATCTAAATGTTCCCTCATTAGAACTCCTTTTGGTCGCCTCGCACCACTTTCCACGGTGATGGTTTTACTCAATTAAAACACCAAATCTGTGGTTTTTCTACCACTGGAGCAAATTCAGAAATTGGCATCCTAAGAAAATGTAATTTCATGCTATGGATGGCAGGCTGAGACTTGAAAATGCAGCATTTCATCAGAAATTCAATATGTATTTTCAAATATGTATTTTAAATACATAGTGGCCTCAGAATACATATACATAAACATATTCTCTGAGGAATACATAAACATATACATATATGTATTCGAAAAATAATACATAATATGTATTTTTTACATATACATATACATATATGTATTCCACAGTAGTCTCAACCCCCCCTCTACCCCCCTCCGGATTTTTCCGGCCCATGTATGGTTCTATGGGGTCTCCGATGTTCCAACATGCCCCTGTTGGTGTTCGTTTGACATCTATTTTGACATATTTGGATACCAGCCGGGTCCGCGAAAAAAAGTTGCTTGATCATCCTAAGCTGACTTTCTCGCAAAATGCATGTTAAGTACTTCTAATAATATTACTATTACGCTGCGATATTACTTTTGTGCGTTTTGGGCCCTAGTATTGGAGAGTGCTCGTTTAGTATTTCAATGCTCTACTGACCATCTCAACTATCCTAACTTTACTGTCAATCAGTAAAGGGTATTTTTGTCCTAAAACAAGCAATCTTTCTATGGTTTTTAGTTTGGCTAATGTCTGCAAGCTTAATCAAAGAAAACTGACTCTAAAAGCGCAGTAACAGTCATGTTGAAAACGTGACATCAAACTAAAAATTTTCTCGCCTACACGTTTTGATTGAAGTAACTGTTGGTGTTGGCTCTTCCTAGGGTGATATTGATTGAAAGCGCTAAACAAATTACCCGAATTGAGTATAAGCTTGCGACGCAGCACCGGAGGGGAAGAAGGAGAAGAAAGACTAGAACAAGCGTTCCCTGAGCAGAGAGAAGCATTGGAGAGGGCAGATGGATGCGGAGGAGCTCTCCGGTCCAGTTGGAGTCTGGCCCGTCGCAGCTGATCGGACTGCAGTCTGTATTTCTGTTCAAACACGTCCAACCGACTTTCCAGCTCGGCTATTCGATCGCTCAGCACTTGTTCCTTGCTCTTAGAACGTGTTGACGTTCTATAAACTTGTAGTTATGCTAAATCTAACAAACAAGCCATAGCCATGCATGGGCAAAGGGGAGATGAGGGTGGCTGACCTCCCTCAGGCTATGACCAGGCCAACCCCCCTCAGGTCGCTGCTCAGGATTTTCTTGGAAGAATATACAGGGTGTGCCAAAAAAAACAACCCAGCAGAGTTTTTGCTGTAGCAACCGCAAATCTCAACCGATTTGAATGAATCCTTTTTTAAATGAAAGATAAATAAATTCTTGAAAGATTGATGTACCGTTTATTAAGATAGCCTGCTTAGTTCCTGAGATATTTGTCCTCAAATTCAAAACAGAGATTTTCGCAATGAACAAGAGTGATAAAGAACAATCCAGCAGATTTTTTACTTTTGCAACCATGAATCTGAACCGATTTGAATGAGTCCTTTTTGGAATGAAAGGCTGATAAATTCTTCAAAGATTAGTGCAATTTGTATTGAGATTAACAATTTAGTTCTTGAGATATTTGCCTTCTAAATCGAAACAGATTTTGGCAAAGAACAACAGCGATTCCGTTGCATTTCATAATAAAGCAGATTCCTACTGCTGGGGCTAATAATACTTTAGTGTTGAAGTAAACCGAGTTTCTGTGTCACCAGTAAAGCCTCCAATAGCCCTTAGCAGTAGCAGGAATCCGTTTTATTACGAAATACAGAATAATAAAAAAATCCCTCTTGTTCACTGCCAAAATCACAGTTTTGATTTTGATTGCCGATATCTCAGGAACTAAGCAGAGTACATTAATGAAAATTTCAGCAGTCTTTTAAGGATTTATTTATCTTTCATTTAAAAAAGGATTCATTCAAATCGGTTAAGATTTGCGGTTGCTACAGCGAAAAATCTGCTGGGTTGTATTTTTTTTGGCACACCCTGTAGAATAGAAAATGCAAATGAAAATGAATGAAAATAAAAGCATGCCATAATTAGTTGTAAATGAGCCCTATTTTAACGAAAAATAACCAAAAAACTTGATTTTAGCCAAAAATCGGACTTTTTGGTTTACCATACCCTCATCAGCAACCCCTACCCCTCAGGATGCGAACAGTTACCACACCCTCAGGCGAAATGCCCATCTGGTTTCTAAAGGGTTTGGGGTACTTGAAAACATACATGTAACAGCTCCGGGCCGACCTGGGGGGAGGGGGGTAGGGGGGGTTTTTCCTCAGATGGGGGGTCGAGGGGGGGGGGTTTCGTCCAGAGGTGGGGTCCAAAATTTCAAAAAGCTCCAGAACGCCTGGAAATGCGTTTTTAGCACGTTTTTTTCAGTAAGGATGCTAAAAATCGCAATTTTAAGCTGCCAAATAGCTTTTTAGAGCTAAAAACAAGCAAAAAATGACAAAAAGGGCTTCCAAAAACACCGATTTCTCTTAAATAGCAGCAGTGGAAGCGCCAAATTCGGTTTCCAAAGGCTTTTCAAGTGAATTTTAGGCTAAAAATTAGTGATTTCTGACCCAGTTTGTTAATACTGGAGCCACCACTAGTACTTGTATTTTTTGGTCGGGGGGGGGGGTCCCTTAACCTGTCTCTGGGGGGGGGTGGGGGTGACGGGGGGGTTGGCCTTTCCAGCTGGGGGGGAGTAACCCCCCCAACCCCCCCTAGTACATGTATGCTTGAAAATGACCAAACCCCTTCCCCCGAGACATTTTAGTGACTGCAGAGCCAACACGAAAATAGATACAAGCAAACATGTAACAGGTCCCGGCCGACCCGGGGTAGGGGGGTTTTCCGTCAGGTGGGGGTAGAGGGGGATTTCGCCCAGAGGGGGTCCAAAAATTTAAAAAAGCTCGAAAACGCCTAAAAATTAATTTTAGCACGTTTTTTTTCAGTACGGAGGCTAAAAATCGCTATTTTAACCTGTCAAATAGCGTTTTAGAGCTAAAAACGAAAAAAGAGCTTCCAAAAAACACCGATTACTCTTAAGCATCAGCAATACAAACAGCAAATTCGGTTTCCAAAAGCTTTTGAAGCGAATTTATTTCAGAGCCAGTTTGTTAGTACTGGAGCCATACATGTAACAGCTCCGTGCCGACCTGGGGGAGGGGGGTAGGGGGTTTTCCTCAGGTGGGGGGTCGATGGGGATTCGCCCAGAGGGGGGTTCAAAATTTCAAAAAGCTCGAAAACGCCTCGAAATGCGTTTTTATAGCACGTTTTTTTTCAATAAGGACGCTAAAAATCGCTATTTTGAGCTGTCAAATAGCGTTTTAGAGCTAAAAACAAGCAAAAATGACAAAAAGTGCTTCCAAAAAGACCGATTTCTCTTAAATATCGTCGCCACTATGGTAAAACAAGCCAAGTAACAGAAAGTAGAAATCGAGAAAATCGCCTTTTAAATATTTGCTACATTTTCGTGAATTAGCTTTAATATCAGTTTAAATATTTTTTACCTAAAATACAAGTACATAATTGGTGTGCAAAACATTCTGCATGTGTCAGTTGTGTCAAATTAAGTCAGCTAACAGGAAAAGCACAAAGCACTTGACTCATTTTACCAGGATCACCTGGTGATGTCCGTGCACATGCCTCTGATTACATGGCTGTATCTCCTGACACAGAGCCAATTTTGACTTCGTTTCTTCGCCAAAACGTTTCTATGTGCTTTAGCTATAGCTTTTCGCACTTATCTCCATTTTTTTCATTTTGTTACTTGGCTCGTTTTACCATAGTGGCGACGATATTAGCAGTGGAAACGCCAAATTCGGTTTTCAAAGGATTTTCAAGCGAATTTTAGGCTAAAAATAAGTGACTCCTGAGCCAGTTTGTCAGCACTACTAGTAAGTACTTGTATTATTGGGTTAAATTAAACCTTAAACTGTCTCGGGGTGAGGGGGGTTTGGCCTTTCCAGCAGGGGTAACCCCTACCAAACCCCCTAGTACATGTATGACTGGGGCTGCCAGTACTTGCATTTTTGGGTCGGGGGAGGGGTCCGCAAACTTCTCTCGGGGGTGGGGGGTGGCTTGGCCTTTCTAGCTAGCTAGGTGGGAGACAGAAATTGTTGTTTTGAGAAGCCCTTTTTATCGTTTTTGCTTGTTTTCAGCTCTAGGCATTTTGAAGCTTTTAGAAATTGTGGACCCCTCCTCGACGTCAGCTGCCAGCCCTTCCTCCTCCGCGGCACGGTCTGACGTTACAACAGAGACAACCATCTCGGGATAACAGTAAAAGTTCAGATATTAGATTGTTTGAATTGAATGAATCCTCAAAACAATAAGCACAATAACAAAACTCTCCTTTTGCATTGTGAACATAAAAGAACAGATTTAGATTAGCACTTACTTATTAATCTCCCATATGGTTATGGCAGCGGCAGCACCGAAAACGATAGTTTCTCCCAGAATTTGCGCTCCCAGTTCCAACGCCAATTTGTCATTGAGCGGCGGTACTTTGTGCGGCTTTCCAATGCCCATCACGTACATTTTGAAGGTCAACTCCAGCCAGTGGTAAACTAACAAACACACCTCTTCAGCAGCCACATTGGATAAGTAGCAGCTGCACCCATTCATTTAACAGGCATACATGTACTAGGGGGTTTGGGGTTACCCTCCTAGCCATACATGTAACAGGTCATCCGCCGATGGGGGAGGGGGTTGGGGGGTCTGGCGCCGGCCGGCCGGGGGTCTGAGCCAAAATTTTGGGAGGGGGGTCTGAGCCAAAAATTTTTACCGCTTTTCGGCGTTAGAAAATCGACTGTAACTCTGGTAGCGTTGATTGTAGACCCATCAACGGTAGTTTTTTTGAGATGCCTGAAGGTTGGAGAATCCGAATCTGGTATCGATAAAGTCGATTTTTTTGTCAGGCCTCTTGCTTCTAACTAAAGCTCAAAATGCAAATTTCGAGAACAGTATAGTAGTCTCGTTGATGAGAGGAACAGATCCATATATACACGTATGGGGTTCACACAACGCATAAATTCGGGACACTACCGGATGTACCCAGCGCAAAAGATTTTTGAACAGACTTTAGTACTTGAATTTTTGGGCCGGAGGTGCTTAATAAACTGCCTCTGAGGGTGGAGGGGTCGGGGTAAGAGGAGTTGGCCTGTCTAGCTAGGGGGTAACCCCAAACCCCCCAGTACATTGATGGTCAGATCCCCGGACCACCTCCGATTTTTGTGACAATTAATTTATTTATCATTTTTTTAGCGACTTTTCGAATTGAAACACTAAAATTGCCCGTTTTTAGTGCTCTACGCCCGGAATTTAGCAGCCTCAGATCCCGAAAATCTCACTCCCTCCTGCGGATGACCTGTTAAACAGCTAAGCTGTATGGATAGCTGCAAAAAAGAAGAAAACAGTCACTTACATTGAGCAGTGGGAAGACAGATGTAGCTGCGGAAGAAGGGATTGTGCTTAGCGAACCTTTGAATTCTACTCGAAACTGGACTGCTTATCTGCAATCTCCGATTATGCTCAGAAAATACAGTATGGGCCAAAAATGTCCACCATTTTTTTTAATTTCACTCAAACGTTTCGTTTTCGATCAATACTTCATCGATTTGGCTCAAATTTTCAGGATTTATTAATGGGATAACTGGGCAGATACTGTGCATGTTTGCTGCTAAAAATTTGGTTCGATTCGACCAGCTGTTATGAGCCGAAAGCTAAAAATCAGATGGTGGACGAAAATTCTATTTTTTTCGTTAATTCAGAGAATATAGGCCTGCAGCGCCGTCCATAAACTACGACGTTCAAAAATTCAAAATTTTGGACCCCCACCCCCTCCAGACGTTTTCAGAACAACCCGCCTAAAAAGTACCATACAACGACTAAACTTGGTATCCGACATTAGAAAATCTTCAATAAAATCGACATGACACTGAAGAAGCTGTGAAAAAGAAACTTTTTGACAGTGAACTACCATTTTAGCGGTTGGAAACATGAACAGGGTTGAGTTTTCCTTGTAATATAGTTGCGGACAAAACCTTCCACTAGGCACCTAAAAAACGTCGACGTTTTCGACACCAACCCCCCTGCGACGTTCAACCGACCACCCCACCCCCCCCCCCCCTATGAAGATCGTAGTTTATGGACGGCCCCTGAAACTTGCAGGAATGTTTGGTACATATTACCATTGGCCCTAAAGTTTTGACTGTGCATCACCGTAAGTCAACGGCGCTAAAATTGGAGAATTTCAAAAACATGACAAAATATAACCTTTCTTCATAAAACTGGTGAAAGGACGATTCTGAAGATTTTCGACAGTCAAAAAAGAAAATCGGGGAAGGTTTCTATACTGTTAAGTTAAATAGAGTTTAAATAGTTTTTGTCTCATAAAACCTGAGCTAGTCAGGATTTTGGCACCGCAGTTGCATAGTATCTACTCATTTTTCCAGTTAATAAATCCTGAAAATTTGAGCCAAATTGATAAAGAAATGACCGATAACGAATCGTTTGAGGAACGAAAAAAGGTGGTGAGCATTTTTTGGCCCATTAGGCACTAAACACCGTGTGATACCGGTACTTAGGGTAGTAGCAACGTAACAGGGGGTTTGGGGATTTGCCCCGCCTACTATGATTTGTTCCCCTTCCGCCGGATAGAGGGTATGATCAATTGGATCCAACTCTGTATCTAGGCAGTTCTAGTGGTACAGTGGTGTGCTAAAGTGCCAGTGTCATTAGGCTGGCAGAAGTATAAACCTGACTTAAGATTAAGCTAGGTCTGAACCTATAGAAATGAGTCTCCAACTGTTCGATGTGGTTTGTAGCGGGAGTGTAAAAGAAGATGAAACTCTTGTCATTCTAAAGTTAACACTTGACATAAAAGATATATTTTTGTGAGTTAGCAAAAACCCACTGTTGTACCACCTGACAGAAGTGTGCACCGCGCTAGCCTTCTAAACTTGAGAGTCCTATGGTGCATTGGATGCACACCCTCGTGGCGTGGGCAACCCAAACGTGTGAGCTACACTGATTGTAGAGCTGATGCGCCAAGGCGATTCAAAATGTCAGTCTACAATGGTACAATTTCCGACTGATTTTTTGACAGGTGCTGGTTATGCCCGTGAAACCATATGCCCAGCTAGGTGCTCATACCGTGTCAATTCGGACATAAAACAACAGCTTATTTAAGGCAACGACCTAAAAACCTAGAAAACTTGGTGTAAAAACTGGATGGATTGTGCACAAAAAACGACAACCTAATGTTTTCCCCACTCTGGTGATTGGACAAACAGTACACTGATTGATTGAAAGCGCGCAACCAGTCCCATAAAATCTGCTTAAGACAACATAATTTTTCACTTAAATGCAATTCGCAAATGTCTGATGGTTCTACTCCATCCAGAGATGTAATCATATAGTGTCCACCTTTGTTTCCATAACAATATACAGTATAGATAAAAAAAAATGTCCCATCGCTTTTTCGGCCCTCACTCAAACGTTTCGTTCTCAGTCACTTCTTTACCGATTTGGCTCAAATCTTCAGCAAAAATTGACACCATGGTTGGCTAAATATTCTGCAAGTTTAGTGCCAAAATTCCGACTCATACTGGTTTTATGACCCGAAAACTAGGAATGAGGGTGGTCCGCGCAAATTTATTTTTTTTCGGTAATACAAGGAGTACAGTCCTGAAACTTGCAGGAATGATTGGTGTTGCTATTGGGCATAACATACTAAGCGGGCAGCCCTGTAGCTCAAAGGGCACTAAAATGGGGGAATTTCAAAAACATGAGTGAAAATCCCATAGTTAAGAAATCTGCACCTTCTAGAATCAAAGCACTGAATCTGTTGTTAATCAACATAGATTGTAGCAGGAAGTTCGACAAATAAATGAACCTGATATTTAAACTCTGTTCCACACCATAGAAACCATCCCTGCAGCGATTTTTAAAAATCGAAAATCTTTAAAATCGTCATTTTGCCGGTTTTACGAAGAAAAGTCATATTTCGTCATGTTTTTGAAATTCCCACATTTTAGTGCCCTTTGAGCTACAGGGCTGCCCGCTTAGTATGTTATGCCCAATAGCAACACCAATCATTCCTGCAAGTTTCAGGCCTGTACTCCTTGTATTACCGAAAAAAATTATATTTGCGTGGACCACCCTCATTCCTAGTTTTCGGGTCATAAAACCAGTATGAGTCGGAATTTTGGCACCACACTTGCAGAATATTTAGCCAACCATGTTGTCAATTTTTGCTGAAAATTTGAGCCAAATCGGTAAAGAAGTGACTGAGAACGAAACGTTTGAGTGAAGGCCGAAAAAGCGATGGGACATTTTTTTTTTATCTATACTGTATTAATAAACGAAATTCAATATGTGCGTTAGACCACCAAAAGCAAACAGTGGCCAGCTCTCAGGAAATCTCTAAAATGCTTCGTTTCCTTTAAATCATCGGTCAGGTGACTGACAGACAGTGCTACTATGAGCATCCCAGTGAAGATAGGCATCTATCCATACCCAGGCTGGACAGAACCCTGCGCTCTTCTCAGTCTGAAACCGACCAAAAACTGTCCTATTCCCGGCTTCAATGCAGAGATAATGCATGACTTGTTTATCAGTGCTAGATTGCCCTATCAACTAATTCCTATGTCAGCTCTATTCGACTCCTACGATTCAAATAACAAGACCCGAAGTAAAGGAGCAATACCCAGCCTTTTCGAAGGAAGCATAGACACAATCTGTGCTTTGGTATTCCGTTACTGGTAGTGTTCCGACGATATCAAAATTCGTCGATATTCGATATCGATATCGATATCGATATTTTCAACTCAATATCGATCGATATCGATATCGATATCGATATTTATAGTTATGCAAGAAAATCTCAAGATTTGAAAGAACAAACTGCTCTCACTGGTTAACAGTCAAGCACTGATGCAATCAGCGGTCTGATATAAATTAAGTAGAGAATCTAAGAAAGGTAGTTGCCCTTCTGAAGCCCTTCAATGAAAAGGTTGACCCCTCAGGCCGATGCCCCACCCTCATTAGGCATAAATGAGCTCAGACAGAATAGCTGTATTTTATCTTATTTTAATCACAAATAGGACACAATCCTTGATTTTAGTAGAAAATCGGACTTTTTTCCATCCTTTCAACTACTGTTATTTTACTAGTGGATTTTTATTTTACTATTTACTAAATTTACTACAAATTCAGCCTGTCAATTTAATTTTTATTTTTGTTTTACTACCAGGCAGCTCCGATTTTACTAATTTTTGTTTTACTAATAATTTTACTAATTTTACTACTATTTTACTACGATTTTACTAGTAGCTGGGCGCAATTTTGCATCAATGACGCCAAGATCTTGTGAATAACTAATGTTGGTGCAAAATAGTTGCTAAATTTGATCATGATACGAGATTCTCAAGAACGTTAGAGACAAAACCGTGTGAAATTCGACTGACAAAAGTGCATCCACACATATTTAATTGCAAAATTGATTACGAATTTGGCTGGAATTCACCAAAAACTAGTAAAATAGTAGTAAAATTATCATTTTACTATTGACGGTCTTTGTCAATTTAATTTAATTTTTACTTTACTATTGAGTGTTAATTTTACTTTTTACTATTATTTTACTACTAGTAAAATACCACTAGTATTACTAATTTTTGTTTTACTATACTATAGTAAAATAACAGTACTTTCAACCACCCATCAGCCGGCGTTACCTCCCCAGGATTTAAAAATTTACCACCCCTCAGCCGAAATGCTAGCCCATGTCTGCTTCTGCCCTCCTGCTTCAAGTGTGTACAGTAGAGTGAGCAGCTCTTCAGTGTTGCTGCAGACATTTAAGAACCTAACTGTTGCTGTCTGAAAGCTGAGAATGCCAAGAAATTGACGTTTCTGAGAGCTATCATGCCACTGTTAGGTTTTGACACTATTCCAGGGAAATAAACTTGGTGTCAGTTCTGTTTTTTTCCTACTTTTCAGGACAAAAAATATCGAAAATATCGATGCCAAATATCGCGATATCGATATCGATATCGATATTGGAAAAAGGGTCGATATATCGACTTTTCGATATCGATATCGATATATCGTCGGAACCCTAGTTACTGGAACAACAATTCCAGAGATCTTCAGTTCAGCACACCACTAATTACTCACAAATATGTCTTTTTGGCCAGAAAGGCTGAGCCTTCTTTTGCCGGCAGTGCAGATCTTTTATTTCAGACCTTCTCACCTATTGTATGGTTGTTTATTTTTCTCTCTTTCTGTTTATGCTTGTCAGCTATTCTGTTTGTACATTCAAACTGTTCGAGAAAAGAAGTGTTAGACACCATCAAGAATTTCGTTTTCAACATATTGCAGCCTACTAATACTCAAATTAGATTCGGCAAAACCTTTAACTTTCTCTTGTTTCTTTTCTGTTTTGTTATGATGTTTGGGTCTGGCTTGTATGAGGACTTGTTGTTATCTGAACTAATTCGCGTTCCTACCAAAAAGCTTTTCGAAACCGCAGACGAACTATTGGAGAAGATAGAGTCGGGAAAGTTGACTCTCATTTTTTATAACTCTGGATCTTACACATACAAGCATTTTATGCAGTCCAACGGACCATTTCTCGAGAGATTCAGAAATGCAATGCAGAACAACCCAGCTGTTTTCTCTACCAACATGAGCAAAACCATAGAATTGGTTTCAACAGGAAAATTTCTCTATGCAGCTGTAGAGTCAAATCTAGTTATCGACAACCCACTGATTTGCAACCGAGAAGGTTTGCCATTTCCTTCCGAACTGCTTTTGACTGATCATTCAGCAAGTATCGTATTTCGTAAAGATTTCCCACTAGCCGAAAGGCTAAACTTTCATGGACTGCTCTTGCAGAACCACTTTGAAAACATCTACAACAAATATTGGCATCACTGGAAACGACAAAAAAAGGCCAGATGTTCTAAATCCAAGTCTCCCTTTCACCCGTTGAGCGTCTGGGCCCTGTCTGGAGCATTCGGGATTGTTCTCACCACAGCGGCTGCAGGAATTCTATTGCTACTGATTGAGCTATGTACCACAGAAAAATGGAAGAGAAGATTCTGGGAGATTTTGACTTCAACCCGTCGGGTAGGAAAACATGTCCTTTCTTTATGCAAAACTGGGCAGAGATCCAGAATGAATCCAACATGCGCTGAGAGTGACTTGTGAAAATGGTGCATTAATAGTGTTAACTATAACTATAACATGATTAAAAAGAGTTTTGTCGCAAAAACTGAATTTCGCGCCAACCAATTAACTTAGAAAGACGGGAGTAACAGCTTTGAAAGCACACCACAAACCACGTCAAACTGTTGGTTGAAGATAATGAGTTTGTAACCACTACCATACAGACAGACATAGGCAAAGGGGGGCTGACCCCCTCAGGCTATGACCTACCCACTTCTGCCGGCCGCTACACCCCTCAGGAGTTTTAGAAGAATTTTGCATAAAAAGTTATGATAAAAGTCTGCTTAGATTAGGTGTAAATGAACTTAGAATAGCTTATCTTAACTCATTCTAACGAAAAAGAAGCCAAAAACCTTGACTTTAACCAAAAATGGGACTATTTGACTTATCATCCCTCAGCCCCCTCAGGAACTAAAAATTCTACCCTACCCCATCAGCCAAAATGC
>JASANB010007882.1:0-16661 GCA_030248155.1 Sabatieria punctata
ATACACGTTCTTTCAAATGACATCGGAAGCTAAATGTTTTTGGCTCAAAATATAGCTAGGAGCCAAGTAAATTCCCGCTTTTCTTGAACAACTTGTACATAGTTCCACTAGCCTAGGTGCCAGTACCATAAACGGCGATAAGTGCCAGAATATACGGCAAAGAGGGAGTTTGGACATCCGAAAAACGTCAGCACGTAGCAAGTAGGTAAGATTACCCATTCTGAATTCTGCGCACAGCTCCGGGAGGCAATGGCTGTCCAACAGCGTCGAAGAGGAAGACGAGAATGAGCTCGGTTATCTGTCGATGGATGCTCTCGTCCCAGTGCACTCCGTCCGGCTCTCTTAACACAACCAATAGTTAGTCTTTCTGTCTGCCAAGCTATTACGCCACAGCCAACACAAACCATTATTATCTTCTTCCATTCTAATGTTGGTCTATCGAAGACTCAGAGTTAATTAAACTTTTCTTCTGAACAGACCAACAAAAACACTGTCAGGCACTTAACGCCGTTTATGGTATCGGTACCTAGGGTAGTGGTACCATATAAGGTACCGGTACCATGGTACCTCCACAGGCCCCGAACGCGGGAGTACCATATAAAGCACCGGTACCTTATATGGTATCACCACAGGCCCCGAACGTGGTGTGTTTCCATACATGTTACCGGTACGACATATGGTGCCGGTCCCATATGGTACCACTACCCTAGGTACCGGTACCATATGGTACCGGCACCTTATATGGTGTCGGTACCATAAACGGCGTTAAGTGCCTGACTGTAAATGGACTGAATTAAAGGTGACATACCGTTTGTTCTTCTGGCAGCGAATGTAGTAGTGGAGATCCAAAACGTCGAACCCGTATTGACCGACGATCTGCGCTATCCGGTAGTTCCACTCCAGCACCTCTATTCTGAAACAAATGACCTATCTATGTCCGTCCCTTCTGCAGTACCGTATCTATCGGTTCATGTCTGTTCATATTTACAACATGGTTACAGAATTGTCTAGTCATTTTGTCTAAAATTGTAAAGCAAGTTCCCGTACATGGGCCGGGGTATTTACACCGCTCCCTAGAATTTGAGCTCAGGCCTCCAAACCCCTTCCGCTTCGGCGGATGACCTGTTACATGTATGGTAGTGGGTGAGGGAGAGATAAAAGGTTACCGGTAGTCCTGGTCGTCTTTTTCGGGCAGGAGACTTCTGGAGTCTATTTTGGAGGCCACCGGCAGCGAACTGAGCCAGATAAACATGCTGGTCTTGGGCAGAACCTCACGCAGCCGCGAACAGAACGTGGTCATGTTGTCGGCGAACTCCGACGGTCCTTCGTCTTCGTACCTAAAACACTTTTCTGACACTCAATCATTATTAGCACACTACAAATTTAGAACTGAACAAAATATAAGTCAGAGCGTCTCTTTGTATAGAAAGGAACTGACCGCGTCAGGTCCCATAGCATAGAGTTCATTAGCACCAAATCGGGCGGTTCCTTTTTGAATTCCTGCAGAATTAGCTCGACCGATTCGTTGTAGCTGCTGAAACCTAGCTGTTTGGTAGAATATTTCTGCTGAGAATTTAGCTAACCGAGTGACGAAGTAGTACTGGATGAGAATCTCGTCATCCCGATACTCTCTGACCTCCAGAAAGTCGTGTCCGTTGGTCAGCTCCGTTCGATAGACCAATCGTTCGTACTCGTTTAGAAAGTTGTTCTCCGCCTACAAATTTAAATTAAATGTGCGCCCTACCTACAGTACCCACCACGTTCAAAACATACAAGTACCGGGGGTTCTGGCGGTATCCAGATCCCCAGATCAGGCAGGATTTTTTTTACTCCCTCTGCTTTTTCTGACAAGTATTTTTTACCGTTTTCTTAGAACTTCATATGCTAACATAACAATGTCTGAAAAACACCATGACGTCAACATGTCAGGCGCGCTTTTAGTACCTGGCACCCAACAGCATGGCTGGGCAGTGAAAGAATGGATAAACGTCCGAGATGATGCCATCGGGGGTTGCCAAATGGACCACGAGTCTGATCGTAAGCCTAAGCGCCCCCGCGCATCGCATCTTGTCTAGTAGTCGACACAACCCAGGGTAATCGAAAGTCAGCAATGGCAAATAGATAAATGGGAACCAAACCTTAGCTGTCTTGCTGCACACACCGACAGCAAAAGGGAGGGTTGTTGTTAAGGAGGCTGCCGGACCTTATAAGTTCTACTCATACCTAGTCGAAAGGACAAAAAGTTACAACAACAAGAACAGACGAGGCATACCTTGGCCTTGAGTTCAGTCTTATCGTTGCGCAGCAGTCGCGTGTCATCCTGCACCAGCAGAACGAGATCCTTGTAGACGCCGCGCTGGATAGAATCGCCGATCACCACTATGAACTTGTTGCGGAGGAAACGACGGGTCTCGTAGGTGGAGAACACGAACGGTTCCATAGGTCCCGGCAAGCCAGGACCGTCAGAACCAGATGCCGCCGCCATGGTGCCTATGGAGATGAGCAACTGTTAGGTGAATGACCTTCTTTTCTAAAGCCAGCTGCGAACAGTTACAGTCACATCGGCAAAGCTCCGGTCTATTCAAATTTTTAAGCGCGTGTAACAATCGGCACTTAACGCCGTTTATGGTACCGGTACCAATGCGAAAGGAAAGAAACAGGAAGAGACACAAGGTCCGGCAGTCTCCTTAACAAACAAAGGCCCCTGCTACAAAGGCCGAAAGCACTGCGTAAACACGATCAGATCGCATAGAGACCAATTAACATAAGACCCGAAAATACAGGTACAAGTACTACACATACTATAATGTACTAAAGGTTCTAATATTTTTGGGTGTGCATTAACCTTTGCAGTTGCTACTCCAATTTCATTAAACGCAAACTACATTGGACAGTTGCAGGTGTTGGTTACACTGTTTTTTATCAATCCAACCAGATTTCTACTAAACACGTTTCGTACAGGCTAGCAAAAAAGCAGGAAATTACAGTGCGTGGCGTACACAAAGAGATTCTTCAAAAACAAACAACCAATTCGGTTTCAATTTTAAGTGCAATTCAACAGTAACAACAAAGAGCAATTTAGATTCGGCTCAGACATAAGTAAATAGCAGTCAAACAGAGTGGCTACTGGTTTTGTCCGAAGCTTCGTCTGACTTCTGTTTCTCTAAGGCGTCGGCCAGCTCTCCCAGGTCCTTGAAGGTGCTGTTGTAGAACTCGGGTGCGCCTTCATGGCTGAAGTGCTTCAGGTCTAGCTTGGCGTCAGCGCAAGGTCTGCAAATACAAATAACCCTACACTATATACAGTCAGGCATTTAACCCCGTTTATGGTACTGGCACCGGTACCGCTACTTAGGGTAGTGGCACCATGGCATACATGTAACAGGTCATCCGCCGATGGGGAGGGGGGTTGGGGGGTCTGGCGCCGGCCGGGGGGCGGGTCTGAGCCAAAATTTTGGGAGGGGGTCGGGCACTAAAAAACGCTCAAAAATCGAAAATTGCAATTTTTTGGCTAAAAATCGAAAAAAATCGCTAATTTCGGCTGAAATACAGCTAAAAACTGCTGTTTTGCAGGCGATTTTTGTGTCTGAAATTGTAAAAAATTGTAAAAATTTGCTAAAAAATGTACTTGCCAGAAAAATCGGAGGGGAGGGGGGGGGGGGGGGGGTCGGCGAAATCGTCTCGGCCGGGGGGGGGCTGGCCTAAGTCGGGGGGGGGGGGCAGACCCCCTGTTACATGTATGATATGGTACCCCTACCTTCGCATTGGTACCGGTAGCATCTGTGGCGCGTACTACAGGCCATTCCAAGTATAGAAATTTTAGTGCAATTCTTGTGATAAATATCCGGTATCCCAATATCCCGGTCCGGCACCAGATCCGATATTAGCGATATCCAACCCGGATCGGATCCGGATATCCATGTAACAGGGGGTCTGGCCCCAACCCGACTTAGGCCAGACCCCGACCCCAGAGACAATTCTTCCTCCGATTTTGCTGGCAAGTAATTTTTTAGCACATTTTTCTATTTCTTGCAATTTCAGACATAAAAATTGCCAAAATCGCCTGTAAAACAGCACTTTTTAGCTGTATTTGACCCCAAATTACCGATTTTTGACGATTTTTAGCCGAAAAATTGCGATTTTTTAGGCCCAAGCCCCTCCTTAGAATTTGGGCTCAGACCCCCAGCCGGCGCCAAACCCTCCAACCCGCCTCCCACTTCAGGAAGCTACATGCACTTAGCAAAGAGCTCTCGAATAATGGTTACTGTAGGCGTGCCCAGCTTTTTACGAATCTTAGCACATGCTTCCCATTCCGTTTTAGAGGCAAAATCCGTGAAAAAAAAAACCAAAAAAAACTGAAAACCATGAGAAAATGGCAGTGTGCTGAACTCGCTCACTTCAAGCGTCTACAGTACCCGACTCAGTGGTTTGTTCTTAACCGGCGATCAACCAATCGATCGGCCGTTGCGCTCTTTCAAATGACACCGGAAGCTAAACGATTTGCTGGCTCAAACTAAAGCTAGGAGCGAAGTAAATTCCGATTTTCTTGAACAACTTATACATAGTGCCACTAGCCTAGGTGCCAGTACCATTAAATGCGATGACTGCCTGACTGGCCAGAATTTAGAGGTAAGGGGACAGTTTGGACATCGGAAAGGGCAGTAAGGTGAGCACGTAGGTAAGATTAGATTACCCATTCTGAATTCTGCGCACAGCTCCGGCAGGCAGTGGCTGTCCAACAGCGTCGAAGAGGAAGACGAGAATGAGCTCGGTTATCTGTCGATGGATGCTCTCGTCCCAATGCACTCCGTCCGGCTCTCTTAACACAACCAACCGTTACTCTCTCTGACTGCCAAGCTATTACGCCACAGCCAACACAAACCATTATTATCTCCTTCTAATGTTGGTCTCTCAAAGACTCAGAGTTAATTAAACTTTCTTCTGAACAGACCAACAAAACACAGTTAGGCACTCAACGCCGTTTATGGTACCTCCACAGGCCCCGAACGCGGGGGTACCATATAAAGTACCGGTACCATAAACGGCGTTAAGTGCTTGACTGAAACAGTTAATAGTGGCTTGGAAAGAGATTATCTTTTACAGTCAGGCACTTAACGCCGTTTATGGTACTGACACCATATATATGGCACCGTCAGGCCCCGAACGTGGGGTACCATAAATGGCGCTAGTACCTGACGCTTACCTTCTTTTTATTCGCATAAATCATACATGTAACAAGTCATCCGCCGAAGGGGGAGGGGGTTGCGGGTTCTGGCGCCGGTCGGGGGGTCTGAGACAAAATTTTGGGAGGGGGGTTGGGCACTAAAAAGCGTCAAAAAACGAAAAAAACAGCAGTTTTTTTAACAAAAAATCGCTAATTTGAGCTGAAATACAGATAAAAAGTGCTGTTTTGCAGGCGATTTTGGCAATTTGTGTCTGAAATTGTAAAAAATAGCAAAAATTTGCTCAAAAAATTACTTGCCGAAAAATCGGACGGGGGTCGGCAAAATCGTCTTGTGGGGTCCCATCCGGGGGGGGGGGGTCTGGCCTAAGTCGGGTGGGGGCAGACCCCCCTGTTACATGTACGTACGATAAAGTTAGCAACTTGAGCTGGTCGGCGTTCTATGTAAATGGACTGGATTAAAGGTGACATACCGTTTGTTCTTCTGGCAGCGAATGTAGTAGTGGAGATCCAAAACGTCGAACCCGTATTGACCGACGATCTGCGCTATTCGGTAGTTCCACTCCAGCACCTCTATTCTGAAGCAACTGACCTATCTATGTCGCTCCCTTCCACAGTATCGGTATCTATCGGTTCATATTTACAACATGGTTACAGAATCGTCTAGTCATTTTGTCTAAAATTGTAAAAAAAAAACCTCCCCATACATGGGCTGGAGATTTACCCCCTTTTCCGGCCAATAGCCCCTTGGCAGACGATACCCCTCCCCTATTTTAGAGAATTTTTTTCGCTTTTTAAAGACAAAAAAAACATACTCCCTAGTATTTGGGCTCCTCCCCTTGGGCGGATGACCTGTTACATGTAAGGTAGTGGGTGAGGGAGAGATAAGAGGTTACCGGTAGTCCTGGTCGTCGTTTTCGGGCAGGAGACTTCTGGAGTCTATTTTGGAGGCCACCGGCAAGGAACTGAGCCAGATAAACATGCTGGTTTTGGGCAGAACCTCACGCAGTCGCGAACAGAACGTGGTCATATTGTCGGCGAACTCAGACGGACCCTCGTCTTCGTACCTAAAACTCTTTCTTTACACTCAATCATTATTAGCACACTACAAATTTAGAATTGAAACAAATATAAGAAAGAGTGTCTATTTGTATAGAAAGGAACTGACCGTGTCAGGTCCCACAGCATAGAGTTCATTAGCACCAAATCGGGCGGTTCCTTTTTGAATTCCTGCAGAATTAGCTCCACCGATTCGTTGTAGCTGCTGAAATCTAGCTGTTTAAATGGAAATTTCTACAGACAATTCAGCTAACCGAGTGACGAAGTAGTACTGGATGAGA
This sequence comes from Sabatieria punctata, assembly GCA_030248155.1. Lineage (NCBI taxonomy): Eukaryota > Metazoa > Nematoda > Chromadorea > Araeolaimida > Comesomatidae > Sabatieria > Sabatieria punctata. The sequence continues at coordinate 6,520 of JASANB010007882.1, forward strand.
ATCTCGTCATCCTGATACTCTCTGACCTCCAGAAAGTCGTGTCCATTGGTCAGCTCCGTTCGATAGACCAATCGTTCGTACTCGTTTAGAAAGTTGTTCTCCGCCTACAAATTTAAATTAAATATGCGCCCTACCTACAGTACCTACCACGTTCAAAACATACAAGTACCGGGGGTTCTGGCGGTATGCCTTCCTCCCCACACCAGGCCGTCAGGCGCTCTCTTAGTACCTGGCACCCAACAGCATGGCTGGGCAGTGAAAGAATGGATAAACGTCCGAGATGATGCCATCGGGGGTTGCCAAATGGACCACGAGTCTGATCGTAAGCCTACGCGCCCCCGCGCATCGCATCTTGTCTAGTAGTCGACACAAGCCCAAACCAGGGCAATCGAAAGTCAGCAATTGCAAGTAGATAAATGGCAACCAAACCTTAGCTGTCTTGCTGCAGACACCGACAGCAAAAGGGAGGGTTGTTGTTAAGGAGGCTGCCGGACCTTATAAGTTCTACTCATACCTAGTCGAAAGGACAAAAAGCTAAAACAACAACAACAGCCGAGCTATGTAGTACCTTGGCCTTGAGTTCAGTCTTATCGTTGCGCAGCAGTCGCGTGTCATCCTGCACCAGCAGAACGAGATCCTTGTAGACGCCGCGCTGGATAGAATCCCCGATTACCACTATGAACTTGTTGCGGAGGAAACGACGGGTCTCGTAGGTGGAGAAGATGAACGGTTCCATAGGTCCCGGCAAGCCAGGACCGTCAGAACCAGATGCCGCCGCCATGGTGCCTATGGAGATGAGCAAGTGTTAGGTGAATGACCTTCTTTTCTAAAGCCAGCTGTGAACAGTTACAGTCTCATCAGCAAAGCTCCGGTCTATTCAAATTTTATAGCGCGTGTAACAGTGGGCACTAAACGCCGTTTATGGTACCGGTACCAATGCGAAAGGAAAGAAACAGGAAGAGACACAAGGTCCGGCAGTCTCCTTAACAAACAAAGCCCCCTGCTACAAAGGCTAAAAGCACTGCGTAAACACGATCAGATCGCATAGAGACCAATTAATATTGTATATAACATAAGACCCGAAAATACAGGTACAAGTACTACACATACTATAATGTACTAAAGGTTCTAATATTTTTGGGTGTGCATTTAACCTTTGCAGTTGCTACTCCAATTTCATTAAACGCAAACTACAGGGTGTCTCAAAAAATGATCACATTTCTTTTTACTGCCATTTCCGTAAATTTTGACCAAATAGGCTGAAATTTGGACCATAGGTGCCAAAAGTCGGGCAATTTTATGTGTTAAAGTTTGGTGCACTAGGCTTGACTCAATCCCGAAAAATTTCAAAAAAAGTGAAATTTGGTAATTTCAATAGTGAAAGGCGGTCACCGAAAAATGGAAACATTTCCTTTTCCTATATCTTTTCTAATTTTTGACGGAATTGGATGAAATTTGGAGTGTAAACGCAGAAGTTCAGGGTAATTGGTGTGAAAAATGATGGCGAATGCAATCCCACGATTGTGGGAGTGTAGGTGATGATATAATGTAATGTTTTTTTTGGGGGGGGGTTTTTGGTGTAAATATCAAAATTTTTTTTGAAATTTTTGACGCACAGGGTGCAAAATTTTTAAACATAAAATTGCCCGAGTTTGGGCACCTATGTAACAGCGTCAGCGCAAGTTAGGTGGCCAAAGGCAACAGCTTTATGAGCAACAGCGAATGCAAGAGACTGACCAAAGACAATTGAGCATATCAGTAACTTCACAATTAGGACGACATACACTGCCGTATGCTTGAATTTACATAAAACATATTAGGGGCGTTATCATAAATTACACTGTACTGTACGTTACACTGTACTATTATCGACACTCCTCCTTGATAACGCAGCAACTACCTTACATAAACTATGGACACCAGAACTAGAAGACGAATCAAGAAGTGAATTATTGAATCTGGAAATAAGACCAATTAGTTACTGAAAGCAAAGCATGATACTATAACATGAATCACATAGAAAAGCGATCAGAAAAACGAAGACATTATTTTGCAGATAATTCATTCATTACACAACAGTATCACTAAGAACACAGAACAAATAAGGCACAGAAACGAGTAAAATAAGTTAGCTTTTCTTAAAAGCCCCCAAGCCCACCTCCCTGACGAAACGTTGAAAGGTGGGATGTGGCAGAGGTTTGGTTAGTGGATCAGCCAGCTGCTGATCGGTGGGTATGTGCGTCACGTCCAAGTAACCAGCAGACACGTAGCTTTGCACAAAACGAACCTTCACGTCGATGTGCTTGGTCCGCTGGTGGGACAACGGGTTCAAGGCCAAGGCAGCTGCCGATTTGTTGTCCTCATAGACAGGGGTTGGCTTGAGTTGAGGATGACCAACATCGGAAAGAAGAACTCGAAGCCACCGAACTTCACAAGCTGCCTCAGAGAGAGCAATGAATTCCGATTCGGTCGTGGATTTTGCTACTAAGTCTTGGCGACGGCTGGTCCAGGAAATAGGAGCTCCTGCCATCATGGACAAGTAGCCAGATGTGGATTTTCTGGTGGTCGGGTCGCCGGCCCAATCTGAATCCACAAAAACGGTAAGTTGAGGACTACCAGAACGTCTGAAAGTGAGACCCAAATCCAACGTTCCTTTCAGGTAACGAAACACGCGCTTCACTGCTTGATGGTGTGCACTGGATGGAGAGGAACTGTACTGCGCAAGCTTGTGTACCGCAAAAGTGAGATCTGGCCTGGATGCAATGGACAGGTACATGAGCGATCCTATCATTGACTGATACAGCTTTTGATCTACAGTTTGCGCTCCTGGCTCGCTTGTAAGTAGCTCAGTTCCCACACTCATAGGCTGCTTGACTGCGTTTGCGTCTGCCATAGAAAACCGCTCCAAAACTTTGCGAGCAAAGGCAGGCTGCCCCATCCAAACTTCATCTCCTTGCTGTAGTATTTGTACACCCAAAAAGTAGCGAATGGGACCCAGGTCCTTGATTTTAAAGCGCGCTGCCACTAACTTCTTGATGTGCGCAAGTGCTTGCGTATTTGAGCTTGCCACTACCAAGTCGTCAACGTAGACCCCAATCAACACTTGTGCGCCATCGACTTTGCCTGTGTAGATGCACCTATCGCCTGTTGTTTGTTTGAATTGTAGGTCTGTAAGAGCATCGTGCAGTGCTGAGTTCCAACAACGCGGGCTCTGGCGTAATCCGTACAGACTGCGTTTGAGGCGACATACGTAGTCAGGGTGCGTTTTGTTCTGGAACCCCTCAGGCTGTTCCATAAAGACCTCCTCTTCGAGAACGCCGTTAAGAAATGCTGTTTCAACGTCTAACTGGTGTAGAACCATTCCTTTGAGGACGGCCACTGCTAAGAGCGCGCGCACGCTTTCCCAGCGCACGACTGGAGCAAAAACGTCATAGTAGTCCACTCCGTACTTTTGAGCGAATCCTTTTGCAACCAAACGCGCTTTGTAGCGGGTAACAGCACCTGACTCGTCTACCTTCCGTCTGAACACCCACTTTGCGCCGATCACTTTTCTGTTGTTCGGCCTCGGCACTAAGTCCCACGTTTTGAATTGTTGCAGCGACTCGAACTCGCTTTGTGCTGCTTTTAACCACTGCGCCTTTTCATCTGCACTCATCGCTTCGCCCCAACTAGCCGGCTCAGACAGTTCTTCTACTTGTACTGCCTGATTTGCTGCGTAGTACTTCCAGTCTCCATACCTAACTGGGCTGCGGCCTTTGTTGGTTCTTGCGGAGCGCCTAGGCAGTGCTGGTGGTTCCGTCTGCGCACGTACAGGCTGATCTGGCACGGCAGGTTGCTGTAGTTGGTCTACTGCATCGACGAAATCTTGTACAGGCGACTCGGGTTGCGGTCGCGGTCGCTCCTCCTGAACTGGACGATTATCTAGCTCAACTGGCTGAGGAACTGGCCGATTATCTAACTCAACTGGCTGAGGAGCTAGATCTGGAACCTGCGGAGCAACTACGTGTACTTGGACTGGCTGAGGCTGAACTTCTTCGATTGGTTGCTGAACAACTTCTGGTACTTCAGGTTGCCTGGGAAACACTGCTGCTTCAGGCTGGAGCGAAGGTACAGCGACATGCTCCTCCTCCTCCTGCTGTACGAGACGATCAGCCGACTCAGAGAAAAATCGCGTCTCATCGAAAGCCAGATCTCGGCGAATTAGCACGCGCTGTTTGTCTGGAGACCAAACACGAAAACCTTTTGTGTCCTGTGCGTAGCCGAGAAAAAAGCACTTTTCTGCCCGCGGTGCCAGTTTAGACTTGTGTTGAAGCGAACGTGCGTACGTAAGACAGCCAAAAGTACGCAAATGAGAGACGTCGGGTTTTGTCCCATGCCATAACTCATGTGGTGTCTTGCCTTTCAGTGCGACAGTAGGTGACAAATTGCGTAGGTAATTTGCGCACATAGCAGTCTCTGCCCAAAATGTTTTTGGAAAACCGGAACCAGAGAGCATCGCTCGCACTTTGTTAAGCAAAACGCCATTGTAACGCTCAGCCACTCCATTCTGTTGCGGAGCATCAGGTACCGTAGTCTCGTGCCGTATGCCTTTGCTCTCAAGCCAGGCAACAAACTTAGACCCCAAATATTCGCCTCCCCGATCAGAGCGAATAGCGCCCACTTTAGCAGTTTGCTCATTTTCAAGGCGCAACAATAGCTTTTGCAATACAGTACACACTTCGGACTTCTGACTAACAAACTGCACAAATGAATAGCGCGTGAAGTCATCAATAAGAGAAACAAAGTAGCGTTTACCACTAAGTGACTGAGGTGTAAGTGGTCCGCATACATCGGCGTGTAGTAATTGCAGGGGTCGTTTGGCACGGCGGTGACTTCGCTTTGGAAATGGCTGGCGTTTGATGTTGGATTCGGCACAGGCATCACAAAACACAGTCTCACGCGTTGACAGCTGCTTCAAACCACCAACTGAGCCGGCGAGTAGACGATGCACATCAGAGCGACCGAGGTGGCCAAGCCGGCGGTGCCAGACGTCAGCGGAAATGGACACGAGAGCACTGGGTAAATTAGTTTGACTAACCGATTTACCAACTGGGGTCCCTACTCGTGAGGGACATCCGGGGCCAAGTGAGATGGGTTGTTTTTGTTTCAGGTCTCCACCATCATGCGACCGATTGCGGCGATCCGAGGAGATGGCGTCTACAACTTCAGGATCAGCCTTCAAGAAGTAATTACACGATACCTGACCGACTGGGGTCCCTACTCGTGAGGGACATCTGGAACCAAGTGAGATGGGTTGTTTTTGTTTCAGGTCTCCACCATCATGCGACCGATTGCGGCTATCCGAGGAGACGGCGTCTACAACTTCAGGATAAGCCTTCAAGGACAAATTATACGATACCTGACCGTTCCGGGCCCCTACTGTCTGTTGAGAGGGGCATCCATTTTGCGTGAATGTAGAAACTGCGATGCCACACGACTGAGATCCAGGCGCAACCTCGTTGCTGGGAGCACAAACCACAGACGCAGAACCAGACAGCTTAGCACTCAGAACATAAGTGCCTGCACGAATGAGAGCCACGGCAATCTGCTGGTCGTTGCGGTTGAAAAGACGGGCCTTCCCGTCCTTGAAGAGAGTGTAGACTCCACGTGAGTCGCTGGCTCTGACAGAATAGAGAGTTGAGCTCAGTCTAGGCACATGCAAGCAGTTAGTCAGGTAAAGTTGTGTACTACGACCATTGTAGGATACGGTAACTGGCAAGTCACCCACACCAATACCGAAAATGGTCGAGTCGTCTGCGATGCGAACAGGTCTACAGTCAGACAGCGGCTTGTAGTTAAGCAGTAGGTCGCCGTGAGTGGTCATGTGTTGGGACGCACCGGAGTCCAGCACAATCGCGTGACGGCCAGCACGAGTGTGTGCCGCCAGGACAGAAACCGCCTCATCGGACTCCTCAGCTGCTTGTGCTGCGGTAGCTACCTGTCTCGACTTAGGTGTAGGGCATTGCTGATGACGATGACCACGCCCACCGCAATTGAAACACTCGCCCTTAAACACCCTTGCACCTTGCATTTGTGGCTGCTGCTTCTGCCGTGTAGGCTTACGGCCAGTGTTCACTTTACCGCCTCTGCTTTTTGCTCGCACCGCACCGGCCCGAGTAGACAACGCCGCAGTCTCTTTGCTGGTAGTACGCAACCGGTACTCATCATCGAGCTGCACGCCCAACTGCGCAAGGGTATACGGTCGATCGGCGGGAGCGTTAGCACTGGCGTGTGCCACAAGAGAACGAATGGACTCCCAGCCCGGCGGCAACTGAACGATAGCCTGACCGACTTGAAGCCATTCTGGTACCGCTTGACCACGCGCCCCTAACTTGTCGTACATCTTTTGGCGGTCAGCTAACCATTCACTGGGAGCGCGTTTGCCGTCAAAACTCAGCGTGTGCAACTCGCTCAACAACTGCACCACACCCAAATCAGACCGACGGTCGAAATGGTCACAGAGTTTTGTCCACAACGCAACAGGGTCTTTTGTGTCGTCAATATGAATGACCCGAGCTACTTCAGGTGACAAAGCACTAACCAGTATGTACATGGCGAGGTGACGGCGCTTTCTGAAGCTGCGGACGGCTGCGTTGGGTCCGGCGGGGCCTGCTGCTTGATCTTCGGCGTCTGCCTGGGCGGCGACGGCGGCTTGCTGAGGCTCGCGTTCTTGTCCCAAAACAATCTGCCATGCTTCCTGATGTGACAGGTAGTTCTCAGCCAGAATTTTCCAGGTTGACCAGTTCGTCAGCTTGAGAACTGGGATTTGATGGATTGAGGAGGCCATCACTGGAACAAGTGGGACAGTGAGTCACAACAGAAAAAAGGACACCGGCGAGGGGCCCATAACCTAACAGCGTCAGCGCAAGTTAGGTGGCCAAAGGCAACAGCTTTATGAGCAACAGCGAATGCAAGAGACTGACCAAAGACAATTGAGCATATCAGTAACTTCACAATTAGGACGACATACACTGCCGTATGCTTGAATTTACATAAAACATATTAGGGGCGTTATCATAAATTACACTGTACTGTACGTTACACTGTACTATTATCGACACTATGGTCCACATTTCAGCCTATTTGGTCAAAATTTGCGGAAATGGCAGTGAAAAGAAATGTGATCAATTTTTCGGTGACCGGCTTTCACTACTGATTTAACAAATTTCACTTTTTTTGAAATTTCTCGGGAATGAGTCAAGCCTAGTGCACCAAACTTTAACACATAAAATTGCCCAAGTTTTGGCACCTATGGTCCAAATTTCAGCCTATTTGGTCAAAATTTGCGGAAATGGCAGTAAAAAGAAATGTGATCATTTTTTGAGACACCCTGTACATTGGACAGTTGCAGGTGTTGGTTACACTGTTTTTATCAATCCAACCAGATTTCTACTAAACACGTTTCGTACAGGGTAGCAAAATAGTAGGAAATTACAGTGCGTGGCGTACGCAAAGAGATTCTTCAAAAACAAACAACCAATTCGGTTTCAATTTCAAGTGCAATTCACCAGTAACAAAGAGCAATTTAGATTCGGCTCAGACATACAGTAAGTAAATAGCAGTCAAACAGAGTGGCTACTGGTTTTGTCCGAAGCTTCGTCTGACTTCTGTTTCTCTAAGGCGTCGGCCACCTCTCCCAGGTCCTTGAAGGTGCTGTTGTAGAACTCGGGTGCGCCTTCATGGCTGAAGTGCTTCAGGTCTAGCTTGGCGTCAGCGCAAGGTCTGCAAATACAAATAACCCTACAGTATATACAGTCAGGCATTTAACCCCGTTTATGGTACTGGCACCGGTACCGCTACTTTGGGTAGTGGCACCATATATGGCATACATGTAACAGGCCATCCGCCGATGGGGGAGGGGGGTTGGGGGGTCTGGCGCCGGCCCGGGGGCGGGTCTGAGCCAAAATTTTGGGAGGGGGGGTCGGGCACTAAAAAACGCTCAAAAATCGAAAAAAATTGCAATTTTTTGGCTAAAAATCGAAAAAAATCGCTAATTTGGGCTGAATTTGGCTCAACCAATCGATCGGCCGTTGCGCTCTTTCAAATGACACCGGAAGCTAAACGATTTGCTGGCTCAAACTAAAGCTAGGAGCGAAGAAAAATTCCGTTTTTCTTGAACAACTGTGTACATAGTGCCACTAGCCTAGGTGCCAGTACCATTAACGGCAATGAGTGCCTGACTGGCCAGAATTTAGAGGTAAGGGGACAGTTTGGACATCGGAAAGGCCAGTAAGGTGAGCAAGTAGGTAAGATTACCCATTCTGAATTCTGCGCACAGCTCCGGGAGGCAGTGGCTGTCCAACAGCGTCGAAGAGGAAGACGAGAATGAGCTCAGTTATCTGTCGATGGATGCTCTCGTCCCAGTGCACTCCGTCCGGCTCTCTTAACACAACCAATAGTTAGTCTTTCTGTCTGCCAAACTATTACGTCACAGCCAACACAAACCGTTATTATCTCTTTCTAATGTTGGTCTCTCAAAGACTCAGAGTTAATTAAAGTTTTCTTCTGAACGGACCAACAAAACACAGTCAGGCACTTAACGCCGTTTATGGTACCGACACCATATGGTATCGGTACCTAGGGTAGTGGTACCATATAAGGTACCGGTACCATATGGTACCTCCACAGGCCCCGAACGCGGGGTACCATATAAAGTACCGCTACCTTATATGGTATCACCACAGGCCCCGAACGTGGTGTGTTTCCATATATGGTGCCGGTACCATATGGTACCACCATACATGTAACAGGTCATCCGCCGATGGGGGGAGGGGGGGTTGGGGGGGTCTGGCGCCGGCCGGGGGGGGGGGTCTGTGCCAAAATTTTGGGGGAGGGGGGTGGGCACTAAAAAAAAACGCTCAAAAATCGAAAAAATCGCAATTGAAGCGTTCAGACGAAGAAATGCCTCAGTCCACTTTTTGAAAAAATTGAGTTCTACTCGGCAGCACAATCCCCTAACTATAGACATGTTAAATACAAATTATCTCAGCTGAAAACGTTCTATGTCATAAGTTACACCAACGCAATTTTTTAACAGTGCTCGAAATTCAGTTGAAGAAAAGCCTAAGTCCAAGTCAGGAGCCTCAATATTCACACACAAAATTAAAACATTGACCTAGACAGCTGACAGTTGATACACTAATATGTATGTAGTATAGACGAGTTCTCAAACACCCTGAAAAGGAATCCCAGATTTGATGCTTCATTTCGAAGATACAGTAATCGAGCTGCTTAACTATTGGATCAAAATTTCGAATTTGACGTTCTGGCTTAGTAATCAGAATTTAGGCTTAAAAATCGGGGGTTTAAGAGTACTTTTTGACTACTTTAAGAAGCATCGGTCGAATTGAGTTTTTGAAGAAAAAATTTTTCAACCCCCTTTCGGCCCCAATAGCTCATCTGTAACCCCTAAAATCTATGCTCTATATTTCAGATTATTGTAGCGCTATGCTTAAGCTACAGCATGGTGGATAGAATGCAAGCGTACGCCTACAGGTTCTGGAGTAAATTAGCTAACGGCTGAAAATCTCAAATTTTTCCATCATTTACTAAGGTTGAAAAAATTTTGAAATTAAATTTTTCATTCAATAATAATTATTTAGACTTAAAAATTGGGCGCCTTATAGTACTGATAGATTAGTTCAGAAACTTTGACCGAATGCCGCTTTTGAAGATTAAAAAACGGTTTTGGGCGACCTTTTGGCTCCTTTTTCTGGAATCTCTCAACGTAGGTTTTACATTTCCGATTATTGCAGCGCTATTTTTAAGCTGCAGGCTGATGTAAAGATTGCTAGTCCACTACCCGGAGTTCTGGAAGGCAATCAAACCTAGTAGTTATACTGCTCTCTTACTCTTACTGATCTTTTTTAAATTTGTGAATATGGACTTAGGCTGATTTATGGTTTAGACCTTAAGAGCCGGTCTCTGACAGCGTCGACCCTGTCTCCCATGCCCTATTGAGAGTTGAAATTTTGACTTTCACCGATTCCGCCCAAATTTGGTGTGGTAGTAGCATCTGATGAGTTATACTGGACCTGCAAAGATTAGTTCGATTCAACGCTCCAGAGTGGAATAATGCGCTCCGGAAATTTTCGCTCCTTAAC
>JASANB010007883.1:0-81754 GCA_030248155.1 Sabatieria punctata
GCAATAGTGACATCATCCATAATAATAACTTACGCAAAACCATAAAAAATAACCAGGTAAAACTCGCCGATCACGCCGCGGACAAAGTGTCAGTTGAAATTTTTCAACTTGCTCGGCGGACACGCGCTGACACCGATTTTGTGTCCGCGCGGACAAAGTATAAACTGTCTGGCGGACACTCGTGTCCGCTCCGCCAAAGTATAAACTGCTGCGCGGACAACCTGTCCGCTTGTGCCCGTTTTGTCCGCGCGGACGAAGTATAAACCCACCTTAAGGTGTCCTTACTTTGTCCGCTGTCCGCGCGCGGACACATATGTTGTCAGTGCGCGGACACGTCAGCGCGCGGACACCCTCCGCCATGTCCGCGCGCGGACACATGTCTGCGCGGACAGGTGTCCGCTTGTGTCCGCGTAGTGTCAGCGGCTGACAGAATGTTTTTTTGAAAGTAGTAAAAAAAGACAAAAATAATTGAATTTAATTCAACATGCGTTTTGTTCAAACCTGATGTCTACACTGCTTTGTTAGACATAAATTTATCAAGTTTACTCCCAATTCCAAAGATTTGCGATTAAACGCTACTGAAGTAAATGGTGTAAAATTTTGAAGGTAAAAAAAGCCATATATGCAGACGTTGACTGGAGGCGAGGGTGCCGGTCTGCTGAAAATGCAGTAAGAGACACGATTTCATACATGCAGATGAAGAACTATGCATAATTTATCCCATACGTAGGTACGTAGAAGTCAACAACAGCATAAGAAAGTCTTTCTACGCATAATTTATAAATACCTATATTTTATTGTTATTTCCTGCACAAAAATCTACTAAAAATTGCTTGAGATGGTAGAGTCGCCCCGAAGGGGTACATACGTAGCTCAAAGACATCAGAGCTCAAAGGTGGCAACCCACGTCAGCACTCTGCCACATGTCTACTATGCAATGTATCACTTAGTACGTATGTATAGTACGTACATGGGTCTGAGTCTGGGTCTGGGTGGCCATACTCCATAAAAGCAGAGGAGCTCTACGTATGCGTACAGTGTACATAAACCATTACGAATACCAAGCAGTATTCTGTTTTTTCACAAGCATCTGTGTTTAAAACAACTGAACCTCGTGCCGTCCTTGCGAGAAACCTCTCTATTAAACAGAACCTGAATGAGACCCCAGACTTTTTGAGAATTTTCACTAGGTAGCAACTAGATATCTGTGGCCGAAGCCCTATCTTTTAACACTATAACTAAACTGAATGTTACTAAACTCATAACTAAGTAACTCGACTTTTTACTTAGTAATTTCCTGAAAATGAGTTTAGTTTGAGTTGAGTTTAGTTAAGTGAAATCTGAGTTTAGTTAGTAAAAGTTAGTAAATAACTAACTAACTAACTAACTAATGTTTTTACTTAGTAAATAACTAACTAAATTCAACCGGCACAACACTGCTGAACACTCGGCGCTTTAAGACCTCCAAGATGATATTCTTGTATTAATGTCTTCATTTTTACTTTAGGTTTGCCATCCCTCCAGATAAACCTGTAAAGAGCTTTTTCAATTTGTTTTTTTTTTCCAAATCCAAGAGTTTGTCATGTATGGTTGGGATACGTTTTCATAGAGTGCCAATGACCTGTAGGTGCATGACATAATACCATTAGATGACTATAATTAATCTTTCTGTGTGTGTATTATCTCTAATCACTAATTTCAGAACAAAAACCACCAAACTACACATATGCTACCAAGCATTTACTTCTTGTGAAACAAACTTGACTGATTGACAATATGAATGTCTGATTGCAACTTTTCTGGATATTTATGCAAAAATTTTATTTTTTTCAAAAAAAAAATCACAGAACAAATTTTTGCGATCTTACGCTCTATTTTGTAACTATTTCGCAATTTTTATTACCAAAAACGTTAAAAACAGTCTGTGTATTTAACTCGCTTGAGCTGTACTTCTTGAGAAAACCTTCTGAAAACATTGGTTTGGGATACGTTTTGGGATTATACAAGCCGAGGACGGCTTGTTTTAAAGAGAAGAGAGATGTCATGTATGGTTGGGATACGTTTTCATAGAGTGCCAATGACCTGTAGGTGCATGACATAATACCATTAGATGACTATAATTAATCTTTCTATGTCTATTGGTATGCGCCTATGTTTTGTGTGTAGTGTGGTTAAGCCGAGTCGGAGGGAATGGCATCAGGTGGGTGGCTAGCGCAAGGGCAAACTGGCGAGCCGTAGAAAAACTCCCCTTCCTTAACTGGAGGGTGCCGCGCGCTATATAAGCAGAGCGCCAGATCGCACCTTAGTCAGTGCCTAACCAGCGTCTATCGAATCTCTCGTCATGAGCCCTCTAAAGCCAACCGGTCCAGGAACGGGAGCCAGCCAGCACTGACTCCAGTGGCTACACCAGCCACTGCCCTGGCCTGCCCGTCCTCTACTCCCTGCTTCCCAGACAACAGCCACCAGCTAAGGTAAGTGCGCCACTCATATCTAGAGCTCCTAGTCCCTCACTTACAATCCACGCTTCCCAGATAGATAGCCCTATTCCATCCCTAATGTGTAAGGCTTGTGACTTGGTTAGCCAGTCCAAGGTTAGAAAGCATAGTCCCATACCTCCTACCGACACTTTCACTCACCTCTTACTACTGTACACACATACCACACCCAAGCACAACCTTATACATGACATGGTAGCAGCGAAATCTCTGTCAAATAGGGCCGTCCTTGATGGTGGACAGAGCGAACCCATCCCCTCACCAAAAACATAAATTTTCAAAATAAATATTCTTCCACAACGAATTTTCTGTCACGCTTTTCCTCAACTTATGCTTGATACTCCTCTAATCACGAATCTGAAGAAACTGAAAAGCTCTCAGTTAGGAAATCATATCCCCCTAAAGTATCAGAATGAATTGTCAAAGAAAATGATGGCGGCTAGAATTCCAGAGTTTACCCTTTCAAGCAAAAATTGCCCAAATATTTGAGTAAAGTGTCTTAGAATTAGCAGAAGAGATTCGAAAATTCAGACATATAGCCGTGTTCAAATAACCAGTTGACAACCACTTTCATACGGTTTTAACCACTTACAACCAGACGCTAGACATAGTCAATCCACAACTGCAAGCCATTAAAAAAATTTTCAACCACATTTTTTCTTTTCCAACAGGTTGCAACAGCCAAACAGTTCGACAATGCCCTAGCTAATTTTAAAAATTAAATTCAAAATTTGCAAACCTAGCACCATATTTGGAAAATTTTAATCAAGCAAACTCTTCATTTATATTTAGTGCCCCAGTTTTAAGTAGCATAATCAACGCAAAGAGCTATCACTTTTTCATGGTCTTTCTAGCAAATAATTTAAGTCAATGCACAAAGCGAAATGCTTCAGCCGATAACTCTCTTTTACTGACTTCCGGACTGAATTAGCAGGTCCAGTTTTCCAGCAATATTTCACATAAATTTGGGGCACCCTCCACTGAATCACCACTACCCCAGTCCTGTTCAATATAACTTAACCAACTATGTACACTGCACTTGAACTGAATCGCATGCTCTTCTAGACAAATACTGTACACTGCTGTCAAGCAGTCGCCTAAATCAGCAAATTTGCAAGTTTTTTTTAAAGGAAACCCCAGCCGGATCAGTCCCTCTGTCTCAGCCAACCGGCTCCATGTTGTGATTTTCTAGTTCGGTTTTGTGCCCCTTTTGCCGCTGCTGCTCAGATGCTGCTGGCAGACAAATAATTTCGCCATCCACGGAGAAATGCCCAGGTTCAGAGACCCCAGAGTTGCTATTATAACTCATTATTTTCTTATTAGTTTGCCGCTCATGTTGCATTCATATTGCCTCCTAATGCTGATGCCGCGGCGAAACCGCGATGCCGTAGGAAACGATGCCGCTGGAAGCTATGCCAGCGATGCCGCCGCAGACAGGCGATGCCGCCATGAAAGGCGATGTCACATAAACCAAAGCCGCAAAATTGCAGATATTGTAGTGCGCCTGCCAGTTGATTTATTTGCACCTACGGCTTTGAGAGCCGTCTACTGTTCTTACAGTCCACAAATGCAAAACAGGCAGCAATCGGTGCACAGATGTATGCATACTATTTTTTCAATCGTTGTTACCATGCCTTATGTAAATTTGCAAATAAAACAGTAACAACTCACCCAAGCCACCGCAGAAAATTTAGTCTGATCAACTAAATTTTCTGAAAGTTTAGCCTGATCACCTAAACTTTTGGCTCTCTCGCTCTCTCTTAAAAAAACACTCTTGGTTAACTTCTTATTTTTGGTCTTCTGTTTTTGTCTATTATTCACTTGAAGGCATGTAATTTTTGGAAATGCACCAGTTAATTGAGCGCTCTTATTAATTACTGAATTTGAAACGGCCGAGACGTTGCCCTATATAGCAGGCCAAATAATTTGAAATTGAAACTGAAGCGGCAAATAACAGAATCCTGAATAACCAAGCACGCAAACTTGAAATTATAGCGGCACTCTAGATTTTTTAATGGAACCTTAATGAAATGGGCTCAAAACAATTCAAACTGAGGGGCAGTCACTTCGTTAAAAAAATGTGGCAGTTGTACTGTTGACAGCGAAAAACAAGCGTCAGGCACTAAAAACTGTAGTTATGGGCTCCTACAGGTGGAAGGCAATGTACATCTGGTGTGGCATTCAAAGATCCAAAGCTGGTACCACGTATTCAATTCATGAGAGCCAGCACACCTATAACCAACCATTGGTCTTAGGGTTTGGCAGCAAGAGGCATCCTACAAACAAGCGCGCACAAAACGTAGGAATGGCTATCTTGCACAGCCCGCCAGTACTCCTTTCATTACTAGTGAACCAGAACGCTTTGTTCTAGCTTGTCATTGAGGGTCACAGGTTTTTCATGCGTCTGTTTAGTCTAACCCTCTTTCGCAAACTGCCTGAAAGCATACCATGATACTAATTGGTCTAGTTAAGCTACAAAGAAATCCTGTATTTCCCGGAATTCCCTACTTTCTCTCATCAAGCTATTTAGCAGCCTCCTTTACATAATTTATTTTTTTGTTTATTCATGCCCCCATTTAGCCTCAAGCTGTAGTTCTTGGACAATAAATTATTTCTTTTGTTTTCCCAGTAAATTGCATACAATTCAGTTAGGCACTCCCTGTTTATTCAACAGTTTCTTCGTTTTCGTAAACAGCATTGTATCAAAGTTCAATCAACGCATTGTACTATATTTTTCTTATTTCTACTCAGTTCACCATCAGGATGTAAAATTCATAGAATAAAAGAAGTTTAATTTTATCATTCAATTGCATAGATTCAGAAAATCAGTTTGTAGTTATGAACTTTTTTTTTCGGAAAGTAAACTCCTCTTTTACCCAAATACGATAACAATAATTCTTTTAAATCATCTCTGAACATTCTTATTAGTTTTTTTTTAAATTCTGTCTTTGTTTAAACAATTTTGTCTTTTCACCAAAGCTGCTGGCTGCTCAATTCACTCTTACTATCCACCGATTTAAAAATCAAAACTTTCAATGCATAGCATAATTTTTGCTGAACTTTCTGATTCTAACCACTAGACCCACTCACACTGTACATCCACAACATTACGAATGCATGGATGCCTTGGTGCAGCAGACCGAAATTCCCTAGTCAGGTCGACCATAGATAATTGTATACCAGTTAGGCACGAGGACAATAGCCTAGGTGTGCACAGACAAAGAAAAGGTGAATCAAGTTGACTCTCAAATGCTATCAGTTCAATGGTACAGTAGGAGAACTCAAGCAAATCTCAAAATGCAGCTGCGCTGCTCTACTACTAAATTAACAGACGTAAGTAACTCCAAAAGATTTTCGAAAAGGCTGACAGCGCACTTTATTCGTAACAATTTGTATTCAAGGAAATTCAAATTAGGAAAATGCTGACAAGGAAACAACTGAACAGAAACTTTAAAAAATATATGCCCAGGAAATCAACTGTTTTGCAGCAGGGAAGTTGAGAATTTTCAAAACCAGACTACTGTATATACATGATTTACAGCCAATTTTCAACCCCAAAGAAAGAGAATTGAACATGTCTGGTCACACAATGTCTTTTAATATTCTGCAAATTGCTTTAAATTTCTGCAGACTGTTGTGTTCACAAAATTTCACACAGGAATCGCGGGAAATCACGCATGTTATTTGATTCACTGATTGTATTCCGAAATATTAAATATCTTAAACTCCAATGTCGATACAAACTACTGTTTCAGCAATTCTCTTTCAGCAAAAGTGGCAAAATTATACCAATATTTAACTTTGACTACAGAACAGTTATGCTGTTTAACAAAAAAGAAAATGTTAAAAATGCTTTGCTAGTCCTTTTGATGTTACGGAATCAACAAAAGAATGTCCAGGCCAGTGCATGCCATTTCATCTGCTGAACTTCTCTCTCAAACAAACAAGGAACTACTTGTCCCAATGACTAAATTTTGCTTGCTTCTCTGTAGCACATTGCAACCTTTTTCCTACTGTATGTTCAGTAGAATTTTACACCTAAATGTTTCCTTAAACTAGCGCAGCTACGTCAGACAGATCTTTCGGTTTGGCTCCAAAAGCCTGTAACCCCAACCTGGCAATATCTGAAGCGCAGCACTTCCTAGCTTATTTAGAATATCACCCAGTCATTCCATGATATAATTAGGATTTCTGACTAAAACTTTTGAAAAGTTCATGAAGTAGCAGGCGTTCTGGACCTTAACAATGTAAAAGTTTTCAACTCAACCTAATTTTATTCATATAATTTGTATTCTTAATTAATTTGTGGCCCTTTCATGCTATCGCACATTGCTCTTATCGAATCGAAACTGATTTTCCTGCCATAAATCCAAGAAACCTAAGCTGTAACACAAAATCTCACCATGTTAACCGAAGCTTATGGATAAGCAAACTGTTTTGCACCAAATTGTAAATAACGGCTGTATTTAGGCAGTCAGCAAAACGACCCATATTTTGGACTTTGTTTGGTCTTGGTGCTAGCCTAAATAAATTCCTTTGTTTTCTACTGCTGTTTGTGTCTGTCCGGCCCATGCAAATCGCTGATTCAAACTAAGCCTTTGACAACCATTCTAGCACAGCTTCACTTTCACTCTCTTTTGCACCAGATTCATTAATGTAATTTATCTATATTTATTTTACGTTCAGTATGTATCTTTTACATAAATTTCTTTTCAAGCTAAAAGTGTTTTTTATTCATATGTAATCGCGAATTGATCATTGATGTTATGAAAATTCTCAAATGCAACCCAGCACATACTTCTTTAGAAATCATTGTATTTTCTATCTGGATCGTATACTTCGCATACTTTCACAAACAAATATTCCAAGTAAATTTCCCCTTTAACCTACAAGCTGTATAAAACTCGGTCATTTTTATTATTTTGCTACATTTTCCAAAAAAACTCACTAAAACCATGTTTACAGGCTTAAGCCATACTTCTTGTGAATCACTTGTCTTTCTGTATCGCACCAGTTCTATAGAAGCTATTAAAAAACAATGTCACATGCGTTTGGCTAATATGAAATCCTAAAAAGTCTAAAATAATTCTGAGTTAACTTTTTTATCGATAGTGAGATAGATCATAAAAAAATCTAAAATCATTTGTTCACAACGCTTCATTTTATCCAAAATTTCTGTTCTGTTTCAGGTACCAACACTTACTTTTCTGACATATTTAGCCTGCTAAAACATGTCTTTTGATTCTTATGTGTGTATTATCTCTAATCACTAATTTCAGAACAAAAACCACCAAACTACACATATGCTACCAAGCATTTACTTCTTGTGAAACAAACTTGACTGATTGACAATATGAATGTCTGATTGCAACTTTTCTGGATATTTATGCAAAAATTTTATTTTTTTCAAAAAAAAAATCACAGAACAAATTTTTGCGATCTTACGCTCTATTTTGTAACTATTTCGCAATTTTTATTACCAAAAACGTTAAAAACAGTCTGTGTATTTAACTCGCTTGAGCTGTACTTCTTGAGAAAACCTTCTGAAAACATTGGTTTGGGATACGTTTTGGGATTATACAAGCCGAGGACGGCTTGTTTTAAAGAGAAGAGAGATGTCATGTATGGTTGGGATACGTTTTCATAGAGTGCCAATGACCTGTAGGTGCATGACATAATACCATTAGATGACTATAATTAATCTTTCTATGTCTATTGGTATGCGCCTATGTTTTGTGTGTAGTGTGGTTAAGCCGAGTCGGAGGGAATGGCATCAGGTGGGTGGCTAGCGCAAGGGCAAACTGGCGAGCCGTAGAAAAACTCCCCTTCCTTAACTGGAGGGTGCCGCGCGCTATATAAGCAGAGCGCCAGATCGCACCTTAGTCAGTGCCTAACCAGCGTCTATCGAATCTCTCGTCATGAGCCCTCTAAAGCCAACCGGTCCAGGAACGGGAGCCAGCCAGCACTGACTCCAGTGGCTACACCAGCCACTGCCCTGGCCTGCCCGTCCTCTACTCCCTGCTTCCCAGACAACAGCCACCAGCTAAGGTAAGTGCGCCACTCATATCTAGAGCTCCTAGTCCCTCACTTACAATCCACGCTTCCCAGATAGATAGCCCTATTCCATCCCTAATGTGTAAGGCTTGTGACTTGGTTAGCCAGTCCAAGGTTAGAAAGCATAGTCCCATACCTCCTACCGACACTTTCACTCACCTCTTACTACTGTACACACATACCACACCCAAGCACAACCTTATACATGACAAGTTTAAGCACCGTCATTGGGTAGATCAGTTGTGATAATCCCAGTGTTCGAGCTACATTTATGCGACCTTCAATTGTCAAGCCTCGGGCTAACCAATTTGACAGTACCCGATTCATTTTTGTGATTTTGTCACGTATGTTTTTCTGGTGGACAATCTCGTTGTTATGTGAAAAAATTATGCCTAAAATTTTGATATCTTTTGTACTCATTAAGAAAGGTCCCCAAGGGCCCCCTCGGGTCTTCCAAGATCCTAAACCCATACACTCAGTTTTGTCAACAACAACACCCTCAAACCGGATGCCAAACCGAAACGATCAATAACCTGAGCAGCTTGTGCTACCGAGTCTGCGTCCGCTAATGTCAAGGTGGTATCGTCTGCGAACAGACTTATCTTATATTCAGTTCCGTTTACGGTAATTCCTCGTATCCTATTGTCTTGACGAATAGCATTGGCCAGTACTTCCATGGTTAAAATGAATAGATTCGGACTTACAGTAGTACTTGTAGTGGGCAGCCTTGTCGCACTCCGCTCTCTAAGTCAATTTCTTCAGTGAGGTAACCGTGGTTAAGGACTGCCGCTTTGGGACTGGAGTACAGTATCTTGATCCATTTTAGCCATTCTGGATGACATCCAAACCAGTGTTGTTCCCAGTAAATTTACTGAGTAAAAGTTACTCGGTACTTAGTTATTTTGAATTAAAGTAAGTACTTTTACTTACCGGTAAAAATTTTTCTTAATTTTACTTACTGAATACCGAGTTTCAATTTTGAATTACTCAATTAGAAAAAAATCGGTAAACTTGGTACTCGGTAATTTACTGAGTTGTTTACTGAGTAAAAACTTCTGCAATAGGTAGCTCGCCGCATCAGTTTGAGTAGAAAAATATACGGTTTTTCGTTCGCTAATCGATCTGCTAAGGACCAAAATACACAATTTTTGCCAATTTGTTTAGGGGCAGAATTGCTATAATGAGACGCTATATAGCCACTACTATTAGCTATATTTTGATTGATGTTTTTTTGCATCAGTCTGATGAACTGTGAGGAAATGGCAAAAATTAGAACAAATCTTCACCTACCAATTTGGCCAGGTTTTCATCTAAAGCCTGATACTCTAGTCACTGTGTATATTGTGCATATTTTAAGGCTTTCCATGCATGCTAATCTACACAATAAACATTGTGAAATAACACAAAAGGCGATTAAAAGTGTGAAAAATAGAGAAATCGAGCTACATTATCTTAAACTCATCAACCAGCACTGAAAAAGAATTCTAGTAGCTAAAAGCTATATCAGATACACATTTTCAGATAAATTGTATATTTCTGAATTTTGAAGGTTTTACCGAGTTTACTGAATTGTTTACTGAGTACTTACCGGGTTTTCTTTGAAAAACCCAGTACTTACTCGTACTTACTGAATTTAAAAAAATCTGGGTTTACTTACTGAATACTTACCGAGTTTTAGAAATTTGAGCTAGGCACAACGCTGATCCAAACCTATTCAATACTTGAAACATGAAATTTCTATTGACTTTGTCGAATGCTTTTTCAATATCGGAATTCCGCTTCTCCCTACGACATATATATCAGCGAACTCGCAATTGCACGAAGAATAAGAATCTGGAGTCCGCTTGTCGATTTGACTCTTCTATAAAAACTTGATTTTGCCAAAAATTGGTTTTTCCCGAAAAACACATACAAAACTGCGTGGAACCTTTGATTTGACGTTCGCATCTTGTAGCACCCGTAATTTACTATCGATTGATATAAAAAAAAGTTGGGGGTCTTGAAGAAAGTTTTTTGAGAAAATCGCTTTTTCCCCCACCGCCAATCATTTTGGCATGGACTTTAGTACTAAATTCAAAGATTGATTTTAGTACTAGTGCAATTTTGGTGTGGTACGTACATTGTAGGCATACATGTAACAGGTCATCCGCCGATGGGGGAGGGGGGGTTGGGGGGGTCTGGCGCCGGCCGGGGGGGGGGGGGTCTGAGCCAAAATTTTGGGGGAGGGGGTGGGCACTAAAAAACGCTCAAAAATCGAAAAAATCGCAATTTTTTGGCTAAAAATTGCCAAAAATCGCTAATTTGGGCTGAAATACAGCTAAAAAGTGCTGTTTTGCAGGCGATTTTGGCAATTTTTGTGTGTGAAATTGTAAAAAATTGCAAAAATTTGCTCGAAAATTTACTTGCCAGAAAAATCGGAGGGGGGCGGTGAAATCGTCTCGGGGGGGGGGGGGGGTGTGGCCTAAGTCGGGGGGGGGGGCGTCCCCCCAGACCCCCCTGTTACATGTATGATTGTAGGTATCCCTGGTACGGAGGCGAGACACCATTTGTTTCGAAACCGTAGAACCCGTTGTTTCGTGAGCAATTTTAGCGATTTTCGTGTCTGAAATTGTAGTAAGAAAGATGCAGAAAATCGTCCAACCATTATCTGCCAACAAAAAATCGTGCAAAAATCCTCTCAGGTAGTTCTGGTTGGCGGGAGACAAGCTAAAGCTAAAGAACTCGCATGCCTGGTACAAGCCAAACCCCCTAGTATGTACATGTATGGGCCAAGTCAGTCCCCTGTTGTTATTAATATTCTTTTATCACAGATCTAAGAATAAGGAAGAAGGCGGGAATAATTACGCTGACGTTTATGAGACTGACAAACAAGCTAGATTAATAGGAAAGCTAATAATAACTATTCGCACCTCGAAGTCATGTCCTATACCATGCTCAAGTTGCTAATGTTCTCAGCAGCGCTTATATCTCTAAATAAATAATAATTTTATACAACGCACATGTACACCAGATATAATCCAGCAATAACCCAGATGGGCCACATGCGAGGCAATCAGAATGGGCCGAGACGGACTCGAACCCGCTACGTGTCATGCGCCGCGTGCATGGGAGCCGAGATACTCACCAATACACCACAGACGCAGACATACACTCTGCCTGTCTATGTGTTATTTCTGGGCACCATAGTCCGTTTTCGCCACACCCCTCCCTTCTCTACTCCGCTTTTCACTATTTTCCTGTTCTTGGGAATAACGGACATAACCAATCTCTTGACTAATTGGCTGCTTCTTAAACTGCCCAACTTTGGATGGTTGGGCCTGGATGTTCTTGTCAAAAGAGCACCCCGTTTTTGGGGCAAACTCGCCAGTCTCATGTCCTTTTACACAGCTCTTTCTTCCATTTACGCCGTGCCGATTATCGCTCTCAATCGGTTGACTGCAGTCGGATTTCCGTTGAGCCACGAACTTGTGAGCTTTGTGTTTTTTGCTTGTGCTGTCTTGGCGATGCTAGGTCATCCGAATTTTTGACGCCATAGGTCATCCGAATTTTTTATTAGTAACAAGGCTTATGTTTCGTTAAGCGCTATTTCGAGCTCATCAATCAAACTATTTTCGAAATAAAATGTTTTGAAACATTCCTGTTGGGGGTAGTAGAATCTATAGTATATCTTTAGGGGGAGGCCATAATCTGAGGGGTACCAACCTCCTCTGTCAGGGTCCCTTTACCCCATCTGCCCACAACCATCACCGGAAGAACTGTTACATTGCTTGCATTATTACATGCTGTACATACAGTCCAATATTTTCACAAATGTAGTTAAAGTTAAGTGAAAAAATTTCCAACAGAGTTTTGATTTTTGTTATTTGTGACGTCATTTATTCGCACAACTTATGAAGCCTAAGCCCAAGCCTAAGCTTAGCCTACAATGTAAGCCTAAACTTGAACCTATAAATACCTATGTAAACTTGAACCTATAAATCCTAAGCCTCAAACCGGTAAATAAAGCCTAAGCCTAAGGCTAAACCTTAAGAAAAGGCTTATATTTGTGGTAGGCGGGTGTGGAACGGACCTTCTCCCCATACATTTGATGACCACACAGATATGGACGGATGAATTTCTGACCAAAATGCTGACACTCCAGCTCGGCGTTCCAGTTCTACTGAGTGTTCCAAAGTTATTCACAGGCATCTCATATGAAATCAATAATGGCTCTGTCCACTTGCTACAGTGGGAAGACCACAGGTTTCAGGTACAACAACCTTTTAGCCCAACTGATTTATCTACCCCAACAGTGTTCGTTCGTACTTGCAGCTTTTCTACTCATCAGTTGCTCTGCTGAATACGCTGTTGGTAAGTTTGGCATCTCTGCTTATTTACATGTTTCTGTTGTACAAAGTAAACAAGAACCAAGCGTCCCAAGTGGTAGCAGTGGCAGAGAGCGACGGCGGGGCCTCGGAAATGATGCACAGAGTTGAACGGAACATGACCATTTTCGGTTTGATTGTCGTATTACTGTTGTGGCTAATGTCCTGTTATATTATTTTCCTCATTCTCTCTCTTAACTCTCCTTCTGCCGACGATTATGTGATGGTCTATTACGTATTGATGGATCTGATTTGCTGGATCAACCCGTATTTGGTGTTGGGCTTGTGCAAGCATGTTAGGAAGTTTTTCCTTGATTTCATTTGCTGTAGTTGAGTGTGATGCTCCTTGTGTAAACTTGGTTCTATCTATAGTGACCAAAAATTCGAAGTGTGTCTATTAAACGGTGTGTTATATAAGCAAACATACGGCCAATTAGCTAGGGAAGTTAGTGAATTGAGTGAATGATGATCGTTTGAGTGGAGATGATCAGAGACCAAAAAATTGGCCAAAATGTGGCTGCCGGTTTAATTTTGAGGGGGTATACTGTAGCTCCGGTTTCTGGGGGTCGTTGATGTTCCAACATGCACCACAATGTTTGACATCTATTTTAACATATATGTATACCAGGGTTGTATATTTTTCCGAAAAAAACCTCGGCCTGTTTTTTTCCAGTTTTTTTTTCGGTTTTTTTCCGGTTTTTTTCCTAAATCGCGGAAAAAAACTCCAGCCCAAGTTCTGAGTATCCTAGGCTGGTTTTATGATTCCTAACGCTTTCTAGCGCCTTCCTCAGTCTTGTTAGACCAGAAATACACGTGTTACATTGATATAAATCACGAAACAGGCATGAAACAGTGCCTGACAGGTTCCATAAACAACGCTATATGCAAATTTTCTTACAGCAGTTTGCATTTTTGTTTTTTCATGCCAAATTTGGTCTTTTTTATTGTTTTTCTAACAGTTTTGAGTCAGTATGGCCTATTATACATAGCAAGAGTCCGTTTTTTAAACGAAAAACGACGTAAATTAGCTATTTTTAGCTTGAGTTTTTTTCCGCGATTTATGTTTTTTTCCGACCCTTAGGAAAAAAACCGGTTTTTTCCGGAAAAAACAGTTTTTTCCGGTTTTTTTTTCCCACCTCACATCCCTGATGTATACCAGCCGGATCCGTGAGAAAACTTGCTTAACGTTTCTAACTTGACTTTTTCGCAAAATTCATATTACACGCATGCAGTCAAAACATCTTGTATGGGTAATCACGAGCGCTGGAATCGATTCCGCCACTTCCAGGAACCTGAAAACTTGACCCTGATACCGTAATACATTGTACGGGTCCCAAAGTGAGGTGGTCCAGCACTGTTTGACATTACACCACTTAACGCTTTCAGAATAATTTTTGTGCACCAAAACTTCTGCTGTTATCATCTGCCAGTCCGCGCTCGCTGTAAATATTTACACTTTGAGCGGAAACCATTTTTACAGTGAACTTTTCATAAAAAAGCCGGCTGACCTGATCAACCTTTGGGACCCGTATTGCGGTATCAAGGTCAAGTTTTCAGGTACCGGAAGCGGCGGAATCGATTCCAGCGGTCATGATTACCTCATACAAGAAGTTTTGACTGCATAGTTAAATTGGCTAAAATGCGCCATTTTTGGCAATTTCAGTCAAGTTTGACTGGCTATAACTCTGGAACCGTTTGACCTTGAACAGTCATCAAAACATCATTAGAGTCCTCAGTACCTTACGTGTAGTTCCATTCCGTTTAGGGATAAAACTGATTTTCCGTTGCGCAAATTAGTGTTCAGAGCGGAAGTTGCGCAAATTAGTTTGTACCGTGGGCAGCAGCTCGAGCTTCTCTACAATTTTCGTTGTGAGGTCCAAGTCGCTCCGATGGCTCTATAAAAAGTTGCTCCCAAAAAACCAACAGCTCGGTCTTTTCTTGAACCCACTTTGGTTATTCAACTTGCTGAACTGTAAGTTAAAAAGATTCTAACTAACGGCACAGATGCATCTCGAAATTACTCTAATTTTCGCTTCCGAACACCGTTAAATAAAAACCGCGTCGCTGACAAAACGCCGAAACAAACCACTTGTGAAGTAGAGTTTTGTAGTGAATAGCACAGAAGCTAAATTAATGATTCTGCCCCTAGTTCTCCTCCTCATTCTCACAGATTTTAAAGTGAAGACACTACGAAAGTATCACAGTCTTCCATGCTGTATGGCGGCATGTTCTTCCTCCTCCTCCCACTCTCGTCGTATCCTAGCTCTCTCTTCTTTTCTCGCTTCCTTCCGTTTCGATTTCTCTTCGTAGTCTGGTACCTTTGGCATCACCATCCGCTGGTCTTCGTCTGAGCTCCAACGCTCGTCTGGCAGGGGCAGCATGCTAAATATGCGCGTTTACCACAGTTTCAAGCCTAAGGCATACAGATCTAGAGGTGATTAGACTTGTGAAATTGCCGTAACCGCGCACATATCTTCAAATTTGCCTTCCGTTCACAGGTAGTCTATAGTTTTTCACACAGCGCCGTTCTTACCGTATTACTCTTTCGTCGTCACAGACGCGGAACGGTGGCTGTGTGATCAAATCGGTCGACTGAATTGTGTAAAAATCCTTAGCTGAAATGATTATTTATCTAAGTTGCAGCTCTGCACTCTTGTTACATTTTCTGTCCTCGATGTATTCTTTGACTTTCTCTAAATCTTCCACTTTCAGTAGGAACTGCTCGAGCCAGACATAGAATTGACCTTTGACCCAAGAGCCCGGAATGGTCTGGATCATTCGAATTGTGTTATAGAGAAAGAAGTCGGCCCAGGTCAACTGAAATGCATTATTGTTATTATTATTATTATTCGCGGATGACCTATATCGTATGCGGCTGTATTTGCGTAATATGCAGAATTTTGAGCTCCACAGGAATAGCCAACAGCGCATTACTTCATTTCCGCAAATAAAGCCGGGGATGTAGCCTCCAGTCTGCAGACGCCACATCCAAGTGTCCAAGTGCTTGATTCTCGGTAGAATGTACGGCCACAGAAACTTTTCGAACCGATCTTGCTAAACTGATTTGAATACATCCTTGTACTACAGACAGGTACTTAATTCCGTTTATGGTACCGGTAAGGGTTGTGGCACCATATGGTACCCCCAAGTTCGGGCACTGTGATGGTACTCATACCCATGGCTATGGGTGCCGGTACCGTATCTACGTATGGTGCTGGTGCCACACAACCATATGGTACGAAATCTGAACAGAGTGGTACCATATAGGGTACCACCACAGACCCCGAACGTAGGGGTACCATATATGGTGCCACTAGCCTAGGTACCGGTACCATAAACGGCGGTAAGTGCCTGTCCGTACTATGTACAGTAGTCGGTAGAGTTGGGTAAGGTTACACACACACATCCCCTTTATGCTGAAGGTAGAAGAAGAATCGATTAAAATAAGAGGTACTGTATAAACTGTCACTTTTACGCTCAGAATGCTTTTTAAAAATGCTCTTTTGAAGGATATTTTTAAAACGGTCACGCTCAGTTTGTGTAGTTGCTCAATCAGTATCAGTCTCAGTGGCGTATCTACTGTTGTTTTTGTATACACGTACACATTTACCATACACAAAAATACACATTGTTTTTTCAATGTGTATACACATACACATACACATACACATTGAAAATTCCGATACACATTACCATAAACAAATAGTACTCAAAATGTGTATTTTTGTGTATGTGTATTTGATCAGCAAATGTGGATAAAATTTCAAACAGAAACGTAAAAATTTGATGTTTTTGCTGCAGTAATAAACAGTAGATATCCTCATAAAGCCTTCAAATGGCCTAAGTAATTCGACTTCAAAGCTATCTAAGATTTCAAGCAGCAGACATTGAGAGATTTGATTTTCCTAGCATTTCTGTCTGAAAATCTACCAAAAAATTTGCATTTTTAGTACAATACACATACACAAATATACACAAAAATACACATTGTTTTGTTGAATGTGTATACACAAATTACCATACACATTTGAAAGTAAATGTGTATACACATACACATACACATACACAAACGGAAAATCCAATACCAAACAACAGTAGGCGTATCCAGGGGTGTAGGGTGCAGTGTTGTTCCCAGTAAATTTACTGAGTAAAAGTTACTCGGTACTTAGTTATTTTGAATTAAAGTAAGTACTTTTACTTACCGGTAAAAATTTTTCTTAATTTTACTTACTGAATACCGAGTTTCAATTTTGAATTACTCAATTAGAACAAAAATCAGTAAAGTCGGTACTCGGTAATTTACTGAGTTGTTTGCTGAGTAAAAGCTTCTGCAATAGGTAGCTCGCCGCGCCTGTGCAAGAAAATATACGGTTTTTCTTTCGCTAAATAGATCTGCTAACGACGAAAACACACAATTTTTGCCAATTTTTTTGCAATTTTCACTGCTTGTTGCATAACCTAAGCTTTGTTTGCGCGGCAGAAATGCAAACAGGCTATCAGACGCGAAGACTATAGAAGTAGAAACTATATCTACTACTATAGCTAAAGCCCATGTGCGCAAAGCTTGTAATCTCTGAACGCCACTCTGTCTTTGATCATTTGGTGGGCCATCATGGTTTATTATCTCAACGCGAAAGATAAGGCCACGTAAACTACGGTAAGCTACGTAAACTACGCCGCCGATCTTACGCAGCGCTCAATGCTGGAGAGAAAAATAAAGACAAAAAAGAAAAATCTTTTTTATCGGATTCAATCAGAGGAATCGAGCCGGTTGAGGAAGGAATTATTGCATTCGCATAATACACACAGTCAAAAAGTAATTTTGTGCGTGGAAGGTGCTAAGCTGGCTAACAACTCTTCTTTTTATTATTTTTATTCGTTTCTTCACTTCGGTCGGCGCCAGCACTGCAGAGTGGGAGAGAGAGAAAGGAGTGGTTAGGTAATAAGAGCAGCTAAGCTTCAATGGATCCCTAAGGTAATACGTCGCCTTCCTAAAATACGTATTCTGCTTGTTCTTTTGCATTTTTTATGTTCGCTATCTTCGTCGTTTATTTTTTCCTCCGAAAAACAATGGCGGAAAATAGGGCGGCTGTTCTTAATTTCACGAAGACCGGCCCCCAGCGTGTTTGATACTGTAGCTCATGTTTTGTCAATTTGAAATGGATTTGAATTCAAACGGAGCTGTTTTCAGAGATTACAAGCTTAAGTAGAATACGCTTTATATTTTGATTCACGTTTTTTGCATCAGTCTGATGAACTGTGAGGAAATGGGCGAAAATTAGAACAAATCTTCACCTACCAGTTCGGCCAAGCTTCTCATAAAGCCACATCCTCTAGTCACTATGCATAGTGTGCATATTTTAAGGCTTTCCATGCATGCCAATTAGCACAATAAATAATGTGAAATAACACAAAACATGATAAAAATTCTGAAAAGTCGAGCTACATTATGTTAAATTCATCAATCAGCACTGAAAAAGGATTCTAGTAACTAAAAGTTATATCAGGTATACATTTTCAGATAAATTGTATATTTCTGAATGTTGAAGGTTTTACCGAGTTTACTGAATTGTTTACCGAGTACTTACCGGGTTTTCTTTGAAAAACCCAGTACTTACTCGTACTTACTGAGTTTCAAAAAATTTGGATTTACTTACTGAATACTTACCGAGTTTTAGAAATTTGAGCTAGGCACAACACTGGTAGGGTGGGTACACCCCCTTTGTGGTGGAAGTAGAAAGAGAAATGTGTCAAAAATGAGAAAAACTATGAATTATGTACTAAAACTGTCTATTTTATGCTCAGAATGCCTTTTAAATTCGTTTTTGAAGGCCAAATTTTCAAAATTCTCTCGCCCTGGCAGAAGCCTAACCAGGCCACTTTAAACGACTAAAACTTGTAATTTCAGTCAATTTTATGCTTGCTGTGTGTTAGTTAAGTTTGCTTTTATTTAACCGCGTTTTGAAGCTCAATTTTGCAAAATTCTCTTACCCTAGCAGCGGCCCAAGCAGGCACTTTCAAAATTTTACACCCCTTGCAAAATCTTGAATACGCCACTGATCAGTCCTAATCAAAATATTTACAGCAAAATCCATCGTTGCGCCATTGGCCGACTATAGTGTATGAAAGAAAACTTCAGGAAAACGGGTGACTAGCTGTCTAAAGCTGATGAAACATGAACGCTGATTTGGCGACAAAGTACAAAATTTGCATACCCGTTCTTCTTGCCAGTATTGTGGCACCGGGCCCGGTATGTTGCGGAGGTATTCAAAGGTACCATTCATGTTTGCAATGAAACCATGAGCTATGTCCAGAATCCTGGCTCGATCAAACGGATCTGTCGGGGCTAGTCCTGAAGTGAAATTTCATCAAATACCCTGCCGAAGATCTGATTTCTTTCTGTCAACCATGTTTCTCTCCGAGGTACTGTCCGATTGCAACAGGATCGGTGAGAAAAACTCCTGGTTCTGCCTCAAATACCGGATTCATCCAGGAAATTGGCATTTCTATAAAAAATGATAGCGTAGTATATCTGTTCTTACCGTTAGTTTTATTAGCTTACCGTTCTGTCGCTCTCTGGAATCCCAGCCCCCATCGGGCGCATACTGTACGTCCTCCCACTCTACCTCTAGAAAGGTTAGCAGGAGACGAATTGGCTCGGCCGTACCTTTCCAGTTAAAGTAATGCAACTTGTACACGTGCTCCGACATTTTAGAGCTCTTTTTGTACAACAGACGCCACCTCCACAGACTATAACCACTTTACTACCCAACTCTGGAAACTTCCTACCTAATTGCCTATTCACTGCCTACGCTGTACAGTAGATTAGTTGTACGGTAAACCAAGAGGACTACTGTAAAACTTCTAATAAGCAGTCCCCAAAACAGGCACTGTCTAGCCTCGTCAATAGAACAGAAATGGTGGGACTAACCATTTTCTATACTTTTGTACAGGGCAAAACCTCGTAAATGGAGCATAATGATCGCACAGTCCGATCGATGTTCTATTTACGAGGTTGGACTGTACGTACGCACACATGTACTAGGGAGTTTGGGGTTACCCCCTAGCTGAGAAGGCCAACCCCCTCACTCCCCGAGAGAGGTTAAGGGACCCCCCTCCCGGACCCAAAAATTCAAGTAGGTACTAGTAGTGGCTCCAATACTAACAAACTGGCTCAGAAATCACTAATTTTTAGCCTAAAATTCGCTTGGAAAGCCTTTGGAAAACGAACTTGGTGTTTCCACTGCTGATATTTAAAGAGAAATCGATGTTTTTGGAAACCCTTTTTGTCATTTTTTGCTTGGTTTAGGTCTAATACGCTATTTGGCAGCTTAAAATAGCGATTTTAGCGTCCCTACCGAAAAAACGTGCTAAAAACGCATTTCCAGGCGTTTTGGAGCTTTTTGAAATTTTGGACCCCCCTCTAGGCGAAACCCCGCTAGACCCCACCTGAGGGAAAACCCCCTACCCACTCCCCCAGGTCGGCCCGGAGCTGTTACATGTATGTGTGTATGTTCTATTCTAAATGGAAAGAAACGTGAAAAAGTTGGGCATTACATTTACATTTACTCTTTTGTTACCACTTGGGCAACGGGCCCACAAATCGCCAGAGATTATACAAAATATGCGGCCCTAAATAAAACACACTTCACTTATGTCTACTCTACGTACTTATCTAGACTATACGCTGTGCTAACTGAACTGAATCAAGGTGAACAAAAACAAATGGAGGCTTTGGTCTTAGCGCTCCGAATGCGAAGCGTGCGGTAGGTGCGGCGGTGGGAATGTGCAAGAAAGAGCCCAAGCATTCTTAGCATGCTCGAAAAAATAAAAGCGCACAAATTTTACGGTATCGGTCTTACTTTTTCACACAATACGATGCTTCAGTTTTATTAGAGCTATTAATAAACTGTAATGCATAATTGGCGTGGCAAATGGGAGTAAACTTGGAGCCAACCATCCAATTCTGTAGCTCCGGTCCTGAATACGATTTCTCGGGCAGTTGTTGATGCAGCATATCACACAATTTGCACAAGCCAGTATCTCTGTGATAGTACTCGGTCACTTTCCACTGTTGCCTCCATCGAAAGTACTTGAAATACTCGTCCTCATTGCCAGCCAGAAAGTGCAGTCGGTCTGCCAATTGTTTTGCGCTTGAAAACCGATCAACGGCAATGTAGGAGCCGTCGGGCCCGGCCGGAGAGCCGAGCGGAGTGATTTTCCTGTAGTCGCTGTCCCGTAAAACAATGGGAATGACCAGGTGACGCACCCGGAAGTAGAATTTCTCGGTGATGTAGTCGTCACAGACGCTGTTCTCGAAGGCCAGGTAGAACTTGTAGTCTCTGTCGAGCAGAGCATCGCAGTCCTGTTCGCTTTCATCGCACTCGAACGGTCCGCATTTTCCGAACACGTCCACCTGGATGTGTTTTTGCAGTTCTTTTACGTAGTCTTGTCGTTTGCTGTCCACATCGCAGTCAGACACCCACCAGGCCACTAGCTGAAACGCTTTGAATCAATGCTAATACCTACTGTACGTACTGTGCAGAATGTGCGCATGTTTTAGCAATGGAGGCTCTAAATTGGCCAGTTTAGACTTGAGTCTTGATTAAAAGCCGGAAAAGTTTGAATGAATGAATGAAAAGAAGCGATAAATTTTTACAAATCAGTATGTTTAGCTTTACTTGTCTTACGTACAGTACTAAAGGCTAAATGTACTAGCTGCTACACGAACACAGTACATTGAACAGTCAACTATTTCTGTACTGTAGTATGTTACCGTATCGGTTCAACTCGAAGTAATGCCATGCCATACATGTCGATTTTCATGCCAATTTTTGTTGCTTTTACGTATAAAATTTATTTTCGCTTTCCCCAACGTTTACCGAATTGTTTGCCGAGTACCGAGCTTAGGTTTTACGGAAAGACTCAGTACTATACTTTTACTGAATCAAATGTGCACTTTACTATTGTTAGCATTGAGTTTCAAAACACTAAGACAACGTACACTAGAAAGTAACGACCGGAATGGAAGTGCTTTTAGTCGGTAAAACAACGTACAATGTAGGACGGGATTAGAAACGGCTAAGCAGTCATACGAGAGAGAATAAATTTAAACATGCAAACAGTAATTTAGCGAAAACCTGTAATGTCGACCGTTTTTATCGAAAAATTTCAAAATAAGATGGTCTTTCATATCAAACTGTTTTTCCCTCTTGTTTTTTTTCAGATGAGGTCTGTATCTGTAAAATAGGTGTGCCCAATAGATGCTGAAGATTGCCTAGACATTCCAACCAACCTCCACAATGCTTGGAAAACGTGGTTATCGATTTCGGGCCGCCACGAAAAAATATGCAAAAATATGCACATATCACATTTGTGCATGCATATAATATAGGCAATATCAATATACACTAGAGATTGCATGCATATATTCGTCTGCATCGCATAGTTTGCCGTGTACGTCAGCAGGAAGTTAAACGGAAAGAAAAGAACACAACAGGAAGAGAAATTACAAGTCGGTTGGTGTGGCTCTTCCATGGTGTTTAAAAATAAAAATAACTTTAAACAACGCACATGCACACCAGACGAGGCACTAACCCAATAGGACCAAATGCGAGGTTAATCACTTGGTCCGAGACGGGCTCCAACCCCTAACATGGTAGGCTGGTTTTACCGACTTTACTATGTACGTATTTACTAACATACGTGTTTGCGTACTGGCTAGTGTGATTTAGAAACGCTTAGATACAAGTTTTGACGGAGAGGGTCCAACAATACTAGCATTGCTTGCAAGCACGTACATGCGTACGTACTGTAAGTTTGCGGACGGCCCCTATTTATAGCAAGGAGCTTAGAAGTACTAAGGTAAGTGATATGTATGCTGTAAATAGTGCAGCCCTGTAACAGTTGTTCTCGAAGGGACGGCACGCCTTTGGCCAGTGCTGCTGAATAATGTTCGATTAATCTTTTTGCTATAGGCTGAGCTGTCCGCTCTTCCATTATCTACTTTTTAAGCTCTGGCCAAATCAGAAAGGTAATTGGTCCTACCAAAACGTTTTTACCTTCAATTGATTGCATAGCGTTTTGAAAAGGCCATTGCACAATTGTTTCGTGACTAGTTTGCTTTTTCTAATGAATGGACTAGTCTAGTGTATGGTTTTGAAAAGCTCTTTATTTATCTTTCATCGGTTTTGTTTTGCTGTAGTTTTTGTGTTCGTCGATCGATTTCGCCAACATTAGTTAAGAAACCTGTTCGACAACGTAAATACAGGTCTAAACACAGCCTATAACTGCATAATTTCATCGAAAATTGTCTTTAGAGGCACTTATAGGTGATCCTAAGGAAGAATTTCTTAAGCAATCGCTGTTAGGCTCAGTGTTTGATAGATAAAATGTCGACTGCTTCCAAAGAATTTAATAAAAATTGCATGTATGTACGTACGTGAATGTTCCCACTTTTTGCCCTAATTTGCATATTTTTGAGAAGCGTTTTTTTAAGAAATAGCGTTTTTAAAATGTTTTACCCTAACAACTCTGCACATGTCCTGCTCAAATTTCAACGAAATTTGATTGACGAACACGAAAAATTACGTGTTACACGCTGTAGGTACGTACATACATACAGTACGTAAGCAGTACTGTTGTTTGTGTATACACATACACATTTACCATACACAAAAATACACATTGTTTTTCAAAGTGTATACACATACACATACACATTGGAAATTCGGATACACATTACCATACACAAACAGTACTCAAAGTGTATTTTTGTGTATGTGTATTTGATCAGAAAAAGTCGATAAAATTTCGAACAGAAACGTAAAATTTCTATGTTTTTGCTGCAGTAATAAACAGTAGATATTCTCATAAAGCCCTCAAATGGCCTAAGTAACTCGATTTCAAAGCTATCCAAGGTTTCAAGCAACAGACATTGAGAGATTTGATTTTCTTAGCATTTCTGGCTCAAAATCAACCAAAAAATTTGCTTTTTCAGTACAATACACATACACAAATATACACAAAAATACACAATTGTTTTGTTGAATGTGTATACACAAATTACCATACACATTTGAAGGTAAATGTGTATACACATACACATACACAAAAACATACACAAACGGAAAATCCGATACCAAACAACAGTAGTAAGCAGGTATGTAGCTTACCCGGGTTTTATTCCTGAAAGTCAGTCTAGCTTTCTTCCAATCGAACTGTTGATCTGATTTTCTTCTCCGCTCCACCTGTCCGTAAGGCCAGAAAATGTCTGCATCTGCTCGGTAACTGATAGTCCAATTAAAGAACTGGTCAGTGTTAGTGAAATCAAAATAAGTATAGACTGGCGACTCTCCGGTGTACCAGACGTATCTCTGGCTTGCATAGCGTTCCGGCGGCATAACAGTCAAGCCGTAGCGGTAATTAAACTCCCGAATATGGAAGGTGATAGCGTCGGCAACTTGATAATAGCTGCGATCGGTAGTCACGTGGCACTTATCTGCCAAATGCGGGCAGAATTTGAGGAAACGGGGCCAATAACCCTCGAAGCTGAAGCTCCAGATCCCGGTCCAATCAATAATCAACTTCTTCGCGCCCTTGGTTACATTGGGCCGGCCAAAAATGGCACCACCACCACCACCGCCGACGGTCAGTTTATAATTGAAGAGCAGGTAAAGGACGCCGGAGAAAAGCAGTAAGGCACAGAATAGCACCGAAACAGCTTGTAAGACGGACATGCGGCAAGCAGGAAGGTGGGCAGGGCAGGCAGAACGGTGCTCATGAAATTTTAATCTGCCTTTAGTGGCCAGCACCAGACACACTACTGGAGGCGGCAAGTTTAGCCGTTGCCATGTACTTAATGTAAACAGACTTGAAGCTGGCCTGGTTGGTGTCTCTGTCGGCCGTGTCCGGCCGCTATCACGGAACGGCCGTTTATCAGAGCGCAACGGCCCCGCCGCCAGCCCGAATTGGATTTGCGCGTCGGAGCCAGTCTGTCTGTTCAGCTTTGATGACGGCTGGTCTCAGAGGAATCAGCTTGATTGGACGACTTCTACACACACACACACACACTTCTTTCGCTTCCACTAGGTATATATGTCATCGCCCACAAGCCGATCGTTCCACCGGCTAGCCCATAAGCGGACCAAAGACTGACTAAGGAAGGGCCACGCTACTATCTTTGTAAATAGAATCGGTGTGATCTGTTACGAAAGGACCAAACAGCACAGAGAGAGACCTGCTTTTTGCGTCTTGAACAGGCTACAGATAGGCAGACAGGTTTTGGAGCAGCAGTCAGATGGGAGTTTTAATTATATCAAGAATTAATCTAGGTTCTAACTCCTAAACAAAACAAAGGGAAACCGTTTTTATTAACGGCAGACAGAGCTGCTGGGCAAAGCATAAGCTGCAAGTAAGGCTGCTAATGTTGGTACGTAGATGTACACACATACTGTATGTAGCCACAACTAGAGAGCATCGGTTTGCTCTCTAAACGCAAAAGCGGGAATTATGAAGTTCTGTCAACGTAGCTAGTAAATAAATGTTTGGTATTTAAAGGTGACTGTTATGCTTATGCTCACTATTTATAGAGCTAGGCATGCGTTATTAAGTTAAAAGTCTTTAGATGCTGCCAGGTCAAAGCTTGGCCTACACGAGGTCCAAATTTGACATTTGACCCGTTCCTCACATCTGAGAACTGGTTGCACATCTACTGCACGGCGGCATGTTTGCCTTTATGATTAGAGAGAGCGGCCTTTGGTCCGCTTATGCGCTACAACATATACACACAACACAGGCTCCGTCAAAAAAAACAACAACCACGCTCACTGTTTAGCAAAGCAACCGCAAATCTCACCAATTTGAATGAATCTTTTTTGTATGAAAGATAGATAAATTCGTCACAGATTGCTTATAATATTTATTAAGATACTTTTCTACAGCTTTTCCCTCAATTTAAAATAGAGTTTTTGGGTTCCTTTCCACTTCTTATTAGACTTCTACTGTTGAGGGCTAATGCAGGGACGTGAGGTGTGTTTTTTTCGAAAAAAACCGGTTTTCCTTAAGCGTCGGCAAAAACCATAAATTTTGGAAAAAACTCAAGCGAAAAATATCTAATTTATGTCATTTTTCAGTTGAAAAACGGACTTTTGTTATGCATAATAGGTCAGACTAGCTCAAAACTGTTAGAAAAACAACAGAAAAGAACCAAAATTAGCATGTATAAAACAAATAGACAAACAGCTGTAAGAAATTTTCATACATGTTGTACTTATGGGTAGACCTAATTCGTAGTACTACAAACTACTAACTACATATTTTCGGCGATTATGACGTCATCACACTACATATTAACTAAGACTACATATTATTTTGGCTGTCTACAAATTGACTACAAACTGCTTATTCATAATTAGCGAATTTGTAGTCAATTTGTAGTCATTTTTCTTGGAAAATTTCTGATTTTTTAATGTAATTTTATATAAATTGAGTCCCGAATCGGCCTTTGAGCTGCTTTGAACTTATGATAAGCTTACCAAATACCAAGAACGAAGCTACTTTTTATGTAAAGTGTTAGAAAGACAGTTTTTTCCAATTTTCCCGCTTTTCTACCCATATAAATTTTCAAAGAAAGGTTTTCTTTTGCACATTCCTTCGTGTTTTTTCTTGTCTTATAATAGTTTTTACAAAATATCTCATTCTATTTTTAAAAAATACCAAATGTTCAGCATTGCAATTCTATTAAACATTGAATTCCGTCTGTTTGTTTTCAGAAATATCTATTAGAAAATCCGATTTTTTTCACAGAAAAAACAATTAGCAGGCTTCCGGTTATTATTTTTGCAAAGCATTTCTATGACTGGTTATTCAGTATACCAAAAATTTGTAGTAATATCGAATTTCTGACGTTTTGTAACCTGATTACAAATTGACTACAAACTAAGACTACATATTTTTTGAACCTGAATTTGGCAACTACAAACTAAGACTACAAATTATTTTCGCGAAAATTTTTAACTGCAAACTAAGACTACAAATTGAAATTCTCTGAGGAAATAGGTCTACTTAGGGGCCGTCCATAAACTACGACGTTCAGAGAGGGGGGTGGGGGTACCCCGAAAAACGTCGTTGAACGTCGCAGGGGGGTGGGGGGAGAGGCAAAACGTTGACGTATTTTACAGTATGGTAGCGTAATTTCTAAAATTGAAAGACGAATCTGTCCGACGTGTGGACTGTATTTCCCTTCGATCAAAGCTGTCGGGCGTCATAAAGCTGCTTTACACAACCGAACGAAAGTTTCTGTTGAGATAGAAATTGAATCTGAGTCTGACTTGGATTCATCAGACTTGTCAGTCGGTGCCCTCTGATGCTGCTGAGGAACCGATGCACATCCTGACTCAGGAAGAACTGCATGCATCTCGAAATATTTTTGAGATATTTCAATGAATCATTGTTTCCCCACATGCACAAGTGGATTGCTGCCAAATACATACTGCTCTTTCAAGATTTGTTGTGGTGCCGACTGTTACTAAGTATGTGCACAGATTTTTCTATTGTACCATTGCATTTATGCAGTCAAGAAGCAGCTGCAGATTCTGAACGAAAGTTTTATTTCGGGGGGGGCGTAAAACAGGATACACAGAACTTGAGCTGGAGTTTTTCCGCGCCTTGGAAAAAAAGCGAAAAAAAAACTGGAAAAAACATCTCAAGGTTTTTCGGAAAAATATCCATCCCTAGGTGAATGTAAGGAGGGTTTTTACAGGCGACATACAATACAGTAACAGGCTTGGTTACTTCACCAGCCAATCGCTATCGTTCATTCCCAAAATCTGTGTTGTATTTAATTGCAATTATCTCAAGAAAGTTAAAGTTATTTATTTATTTTATTTATTTTAAAGAACTAAGCAGACTATATCAGATGTATGAAAATTTCAACTACCTCTCAAGAATTTGTCTCCATCTTTCAAATCAAAAGGCCTACACAACATGTTTATCGTAGAATGAAAAGAGAGGCCAAGCGTACGGACGGCTGCAAAAGCTACTTGTACGTTAGCATTTTGAATGTTGTGGCGAAAACTTTGAAAAGGCCGTTTCCGTCCGAAAAGTTTGCCTGCAAAAAGGCGTGAAAAGCCTGGCTGACTGATGGTAAAACTACGTAGCGGTTTTTGTACACAATTTTTAAATTCTTTGAAAATGATTTTGTCCTTTCTGGCCGATTACTTCTGATAAAAATAGTTCGGCCGGAAATACTGTACATCGGTAAGTTTACCACTCACACCCTTGCCTACGCTGCTGCCTATTAATGCGTACGAAGTCGGAAACAAACTTACAGACTAAGTTACAGACAGACAGACAGACAGACAGACAGACAGACAGACAGACAGACAGACAGACAGACAGACAGACAGACAGACAGACAGACAGACAGACAGACAGACAGACAGACAGACAGACAGACAGACAGACAGACAGACAGACAGACAGACTGACAGACAGACAGACAGACAGACAGACAGACAGACAGACAGACAGACAGACAGACAGACAGACAGACAGACAGACAGACAGAGTTAGACTAACTTTTTGGGTCAATCTTAGTCTTATGTTAATCGGGTAGGGTTTCGCTAATGGGGGACAGTGTTCTGCAATCAATGCTTTCTCAGAAAATCTGTTTGAGCCTACTTTTTAATGAAAAACAGCGACGTTACTGTGCCAACCAATTCTTCTCGCTTGCGCTCGTTGCGGTTGCCGGACCGGACTGCGAACTGCAGTGAAGGCAATCAACCAAGAACAGTGATATGCATGCATTCCTATTTATTTCAGCAGAACCACTAGACTGACCTACTACCTGTATTTAGCCCACTTTTTCTATTTTTAACGAAAAAGAGCAGAGTAACTAAACTACGCAACTTCCAGTTTTGCAGTTTGGCTACCGAAGTAGATTACAGCATGGTACTGTATTGAAGGGCACAGTATTGCCGTTGTATAGTACATGTACAGGTGTTCTGGACGGCAGACGTGTTGGTTTACTTAAACAAAGAAGCTACAGTATACGATTACATTTAGCAATTGCCATGCTAAATAAAACAAAACCTAAGAATTATCAAAGTGCTCTGCTCTGCTCTACGAGCAAAGGTTGGTTCCTGTAACTTTTTCTATCCATCCACAGTAGTTCGACACTCGAGCATAGACACCTAAACGTTCACACAATTTACAGTCCGTATGTAATATAGTGTACCATACATGGCCCGGGGGGTTAGGGCCAGCCAGTTTGGCGACCTTTTTGTGAAAAGCGATTTTATACGCTCCAAATCCCCCGCCAAAAAGCCACATATACCCTTCCATTTTTCCGGCCCATGTATGTAGCATAATGTAGCAAGCAATCATTAAAACAGTCAAGTGCGTTATGTCGTGTCGTAGCTACATGTAATGCAGAACAGAACTGACTGTAACTTGACATTTTACAGTACATGAAAGGTGAGAAATTGGGCCCAGATGTGCACAGGAAACAACGATTAGTCCCGAGGGGTAGTACATTACTATATATTTTGTCTAAAATCGGGTGGCCTAAGCATGTTGGGAGAGCGATTTTTACGAAAAATCCAATTTTAGGCGAAATTTCTGAATTTATCGCCAAAAAATTAAATTTCGTCTACTAAACTTACACCTCGAGCCAAGACAAAACCTATACGACGAGACCTGGCTGTCCTGCTGTGCCCAAATTGCCAAAAACATAGAATAGCCACTAACCTGGAGCTCCTGTCCGCGCACAACCAAGTCCCCAAGAAACAACTCCGTACTGGTACCATTTCTGATTGGTTTTGCGCACCAACGGTCCGCCAGAATCACCCTGAACATCAGCAATTTACTATCTTTCTGTGAAGCATTTTTAGTCCATTCTTTACAATTTCAGATACAAAAAATTTCTAACAGGGTTTCTAGCCGTATTTCAGCCTTATAGTTCGGGTTTTTCAGCGATTTTTAGCCAGGAAGAACTCTGCTATTTTAGAACAGTTTTAACCTCCCTCTATTTTGCGGTCAGATCCGTTTATAGATTGATCAGCTGTTTTGCTTTTTAATAAAACTGCATACCTGACAGGTGTCTTTGCCTGCAGCAGCGGCACAAATCGACGTCTCTTTCAGGATTCCTCCGTAGTCATCGACACCCACCGCCTTGCACTCATTGAAGTCGATCATATTGACCGAGACCTGGCGCAGTTCATCGCTACCTTGTTTAGAGCCCTCTGGAAGAGGCATAACTCCAAAAATATAGCGCTTTGTCTGGGGATGCGCTCATGCTTCGCCAGCCCCAGCCCGCCTTTTTATTTGGTACAGTCACGTCTCGTTAATCCGGATATTCGTCTTCCGGACAAGATTAGGCCAGGTCCCAATTTTCCCCATGTTATATGACTCGTTAATCCGGACAGAAGATTTTGGGTCCCAACTATGGTTGGATGATATCGGATTTTTGGGATGCATATGATATTGCATATGAATATATGCATGCAATCTCTAGTGCATATTGATATTGCATATATCATATGCATGCAAAAATGAGATATGTACATATTTTTTGCATATTTGCATATTTTATCAAGGCGGTCTGAAAGCGATAACTGGACGTTTTCCAAGCATTTTCGAGTTTGGTTGGAATGTCTACGCAATCTTTAGCATTTATTAGACATGCCTATTTTACAGATACAGACCTCATCTAGAAGAAAACAAGAGAGGAAACAGAGTTTGGCATGAAAGACCTGCTGATTTCGTAATTTTTAGATTAAGAGTCAGTCTCTGGACCAATCGAGTTTTAGTATTCAGACCCAAAATTGAAACTTTGGCCTAGAGAGCTGTAAGTTGGTACACTAATACATATCGATAGGTTATGTAACCACCGCAAAGGATTTCCCGATTCGACGCTCCACGCTCGAGATACAGCCGTCTGAAAATCGGTCCGCTTAACTATGGGACCAAAATTTCGAACTTGAATTTCTTTCCTGCTAAAAACAGTTGGGACCTAGAATTTGGGGATTTTACGTAACTTTTAGAGTACTTTAAGAATTTTTGGTCGGTTTTCGATTTTGACGAAAAAAATTTTTTTCGACCCCCTTCCCGCCCCCCTAGCTCGTCTGGAACCCCCCTATATGGGTTTTTTTATTTCAGATTATTGTAGCGCCATTTGTTGGCTACAGATCGGTGCCAAGCACGATAGCCCGCGACCCGGGGTTTTGGAGTAAATTGACTTCAAATGGCTGAAATCGCATTTTTTTTCCAGTTTTACTATTGGTCAAAATTTCGAACTTGAATTTCTTTCCTGCTAAAAACAGTTGGGACCTAGAATTTGGGGATTTTACGTAACTTTTAGAGTACTTTAAGAATTTTGGGTCGGTTTTCGATTTTGAGGAAAAAAATTTTTTTCGACCCCCTTCCCGCCCCCCTAGCTCGTCTGGAACCCCCCATATGTGGGTTTTTTTATTTCAGATTATTGTAGCGCCATTTGTTAGCTACAGATTGGTGCCAAGCACGATAGCCCGCGACCCGGGGTTTTGGAGTAAATTGACTTCAAATGGCTGAAAATCAGATTTTTTCCAGTTTTACTATGGGACAAAATTTGCGATTTTCAGCCATTTGAAGTCAATTTACTCCAAAACCCCGGGCCGTGGGCTATCGTGCTTGGCAACAATCTGTAGCTAACAAATGGCGCTACAATAATCTAAAATAAAAAAACCCATATAGGGGGGCTCCAGACGAGCTAGGGGGGCGGGAAGGGGTCGAAAAAATATTTTTTCGTCATAATCGAAAACCGACCAAAAATTCTTAAAGTACTCTAAAAGTTACGTAAAATCCCCAAATTCTAGGTCCCAACTGTTTTTAGCAGGAAAGAAATTCAAGTTCGAAATTTTGACCAATAGTAAAACTGGAAAAAAATGCGATTTTCAGCCATTTGGAGTCAATTTACTCCAAAACCCCGGGCCGTGGGCTATCATGCTTGGCACCAATCTGTAGCCAACAAATGGCGCTACAATAATCTGAAATAAAAAAACCCATATAGGGGGGTTCCAGACGAGCTAGGGGGCGGGAAGGGGGGCAAAAAAAATTTTTTTTCGTCAAAATCGAAAACCGACCAAAAATTCTTAAAGTACTCTTAAAATTACGTAAAATCCCCAAATTCTAGGTCCCAACTGTTTTTAGCAGGAAAGAAATTCAAGTTCGAAATTTTGTCCCATAGTAAAACTGGAAAAAAAATGCGATTTCAGCCATTTGAAGTCAATTTACTCCAAAACCCCG
This sequence comes from Sabatieria punctata, assembly GCA_030248155.1. Classification (NCBI taxonomy): domain Eukaryota; kingdom Metazoa; phylum Nematoda; class Chromadorea; order Araeolaimida; family Comesomatidae; genus Sabatieria; species Sabatieria punctata. The sequence continues at coordinate 32,198 of JASANB010007883.1, forward strand.
GGTCGCGGGCTATCGTGCTTGGCACCGATCTGTAGCCAACAAATGGCGCTACAATAATCTGAAATAAAAAAACCCATATAGGGGGGGTTCCAGACGAGCTAGGGGGGCGGGAAGGGGGTCGAAAAAAATTTTTTTCGTCAAAATCGAAAACCGACCAAAAATTCTTAAAGTACTCTAAAAGTTACGTAAAATCCCCAAATTCTAGGTCCCAACTGTTTTTAGCAGGAAAGAAATTCAAGTTCGAAATTTTGGTCCCATAGTTAAGCGGACCGATTTTCAGACGGCTGTATCTCGAGCGTGGAGCGTCGAATCGGGAAATCCTTTGCGGTGGTTACATAACCCATCGATATGTATTAGTGTACCAACTTACAGCTCTCTAGGCCAAAGTTTCAATTTTGGGTCTGAATAAGGCAAAGGGCCAAAACTCGATCAGTTCAGAGACTGACTCTTAAAAATGGTTGACATTACAGATTTTTGGCTAATTACTGTTTGCATGTTCAAGTTTGTTCTCTCTAATGTGGTATATCTAGCCGTTTGTAGTTCTGTCCTAGTTTTGCAAACTAAAAAATTCAGAATTTGAAAAATCTCAGTTGAGATTTCCATTCTTTGCGAGTTGAGTTTAGACTGTCAAGCCATTCATCTCCATTCTGTAGTAGAAAGAGAAGCGTTGATCTCTGTAAAGTACAGATTTACAGTATAAACTGTCTCAAGGGATTTTTTATTTTAGATTTTTTTATTTTTAGTTTGATGAAAAATTAGCATAAACGTGGCGACTATCCTAAACACAGAAATACAGTCTGTTGGACTGTTATGGGATGTTAATTGTGCCACCTTAGTTTGAACAATTGTGTTAAAAACTCCAGATATTCGTGAAGCAATGAGGTGCTTGCAGAAATTCGCAAATTCGCTAAACAAACTCTTTCATTTTTGGTCAGCATAAAACCAGAAATCGGCCAAACCCGACCTCTTTGAAATTTGTACTTTTTTGGAGGAGTACTTTATGGTTTCTCCGCGCCAATTAGATAAAACAACTATTGCAATCGTTTTACGCTCTTCAGAAACTTGTATACAACACGAAAAGTCAGCGACACCTTTGACAAAAATATGCAAACTAAAAATATGCAAAATTTTGACATCAGGGTCAATTTGCATATGACTATTGCATATTGGAATTTTGTATGCATATGATATTGCACATGCATATATGCATGCCAAAAACCATGCATATATGCATTGTTTGATATTGCATATTACATATATGCGTCCAACCGTAGTCCCAACTTCGAAATTTGTGTGGTAAAGTGATTCGTTAATCCGGATTTGCTTAATTTGGACAAAATTCATGCGCAATTTTTCAATTCAGGTGTGAATTTTCAATTAAAGAATACTTTTCGTTGAGTCAGAATGTGATTATTTTTGCTCTTTTTAGGAGCTATAATCAGCTGGAATAAGTTTTTGTGTTTTAATTAGGAGGTACAGCTGCAGAATCTGATATGCAACTAACAAAAAGCTGTCATTTACACCTTTGACCTGAAAAACAGTGTTTTAGCTTTGATTCGCTAATCCGGAAATTCGCTAATCCGGACAAAATTGGCCGGTCCCAACTTGTCCGGATTAACGAGACATGTATATGTAAAAATCGGCTGCATTTAAATGAACCGAATCTAATGCAACGTTTCAATTCTCCTGCACATTTACGTAGTTACGATCAGTTTTTGTCCTTACCAGTTTTTTCTCTACACATTAATAACAAAACCATCCTGAAAATTAATGAATTTACCCGAAAATTTTTAATGAAAGGCCCAGTACAGTTTTGCCCCTATGCAAATTCTTCCTAAAAATTGCTGAGGGGGTAGCAGCGGCCTGAGGGGGTAGGTTCAGAGCCTGAGGGGTCAACCCCCCCTTTGCATATGTCTGATTGGGGTAAATTGTCGTGTAGCCCAGCTTACTATGTAGTGCATTAAGTCGCACCAAAGAAGGCCGAAATCCTCTCTGCCTCTAAGCAACTTTTAGAAATTCGGGCTACCCGAGCATCTCAAGCTCTGCCTTTATAAAACGGTGCTGGTCATACCCTTTTGATCTCCCCAGCCTGTCAGTGTAACCTTGGTTCCTTTGGTTAGCTGTGCATCGCTTTTCGGTAGACACACTGGCTGTACGTGTTTACTGTATTTAACAGGCCGTCCCAGCTGAAATGCATACTCTACAGCTGTCTGTCAGGTAACGGTCGCACACAAACTTTTAAACGGTCATACATGGGCCGAAAAAATGGATTGGGGGCAGTCAAATCTGAAAATTTGGGGGGTGGACCTATCGATTTGGGGGTCGCGGCCATTTTGGTGTGTGGGTTCAGGAACAAAAATCGACTTCAGTCCCTGTAGAAACAAACGATTTTTCCGTTCAGCTCACCTGACAACCATTGCAAAACAACAAGCCGACATTTATTCCTACAAATTTGTCAGTCACTACTGTTTCTACAAAAGAAACTCTAGGCCAATTTACAGAAAAAACGGCCAAGAATTGAGCTAAACATTTTCCATTCAGGTGAGTTGAATGGAAAAATTGTTTGTTTCTACCGGTAAAGGTAATTGGGTGGGGGTCTTCGGGGGGTCGATCCCATACATGTAACAGCTCCGGGCCAACCTGGGGGGAGGGGGGTAGGGGGGGGTTTTTTCCTCAGGTGGGTGGTCGAGGGGGGGGTTTCGCCCAGGTGGGGGGTCCCAAATTTCAAAAAGCTGCAAAACGCCTAGAAATGCGTTTTTAGCACGTTTTTCTCAGTAAGGACGCTAAAAATCGCTATTTTAAGCTGCCAAATAGCGTTTTAAAGCTAAAAACAAGCAAAAAATGACAAAAAGAGCTTTCAAAAACACCGATTTTTCTTAAATATCAGCAGTGGAAACGCCAAATTCGGTTTCCAAAGGCTTTTCAAGTGAATTTTAGGCTAAAAATTAGTGATTTCTGACCCAGTTTGTTAATACTGGAGCCACTACTAGTACTTGTATTTTTTGGTCAGGGGGAGGGGTCCCTTAACCTGTCTCGGGGGGGGGGGGGGGGTGGGGGGGGGGAGGGGGGGTTTTGCCTTTCCAGAAGGGGGGGGTAACCCCCCCCAAACCCCCCCCTAGTACATGTATGGTCGATCCCAAGTTGGGTGGTGCGCAAGCCCCCAGACCCCCTGCGGCCCATTTATAAAGCGATGTACAGTAACAGCAAGTAAAGTACAGTAGTGAAGTACAGTACCTTATTATGTACCACAACCGATGGCTTAACGTACCGTTTCGACTGAGGGAGGATAGAATATGTATTTAGAAATGCTAAGGGGTAGCGGTATCGTGACGAAAAAAGTTCGATTTTGAGTGAAAATCACCGTTTCTTGGCTTACGCTTCGTTATTGCCTTGTATAAATTATTCAAAGCAAGTCTCTGAGCGTGGTCAACCGTTTAACCCATCAGTAATAAGATGACCACTGGCCATGGTGCCTTTGCTCGATCGGTCTACCTTGATCAGAGCAATATCGTTATTAGTTGTTTTGCCGGTCTTCTCAGAATCTACGTAATTGGGGTGGGAGGTGATTGTCTGCAACGGTATTCTTTGGCCGTCCGTGTCATTGCTCAGTTTGAACACGCCCACTCGGATCGTCGACTCCTTCATGGTTACGTTGTCTGGGCTGCAAAAAACCTTTCTGGCTACAGGGTTTCTCTAAAAATAGAACATTTCTATTTTGCGGTCATTTCTTCAAACCTTCTTAGCCAAGTAGACTGAAATTCTGAGCAAATCTGCCGAAATGTTTCCACTTTTAGACACCTGTACTTTGCAGAAACTGATCTTACATGCAGTGAGCAGCGGTCAGGATCCACTGGTCACTCACCACCGAGCCTCCACATTGTGCCTCATACGCTGAATATATGTACTTCAACAAGAGAACAACCACAGTCAACTCACTTATGCCCTTCTCTGTGAACACCAAGCCCAGCCGGACTTGCCATGGGAAGCTGTACGGCTTAGCTATAACTCCGCCCACGATTCCTGCCACGTCACCAATAGGTTCGATGGGGGTGCTACCACACATACCAGACCCACCTCCTCCTGTGGGGGCTTCAGGTGATTGGGTTGGCTGGTCCCCACCACTAGGAGGCTCTTCTCCACATGGCTCCTGTCCACCTCCGCTTGGTTCTTCCCATTCTCCGCTTGGTTCTTCCCATTCTCCGCTTGGTTCTTCCCATTCTCCGCTTGGTTCTTCCCATTCGCCGCTTGGTTCTTCCCATTCGCCGCTTGGTTCCTCCCATTCTCCGCTTGGTTCGTCCCATGACCCGCTAGGCTCATCCCATGACCCACTGGGTTCATCCCATCCGGCATCATCCATTTCATCCCATCCGCTAGGTTCGTCCCATCCAGCATCATCCCATGACTGAACGGCGACAACGAATGCACCGATGAACAGAAGGCCAAATAACTTCATTGCAACGTAGTTGGCGCAGAGTAGCAAAGCGGAAATATAGAATAATGCTTGCGGCTAACTGCGTTCTATTTATATGAGCCCAATTTGGAAGCACGTAAACAACGTTAACCCAATTTAAAATGGAGCATAATTTCAAAATTATCCACCAGGTCATTGTTGATTGCCCTAAATATCGACAATCACCCGAATGAATAGTACATCCTGGTTGACAATTCATGAGAAAGCATTATTGGGTTGGTGGTGCATTATAGTGTTGCAGTTAAATCTGTTTGTAGCTACTATACTAAGCGCATAATAATAATACGTATAGGGTTTTTAGTTTGCTCTATTTTGCAAAAGTTATTACTCGGATGTTCGCGGACGGCATTGTCAACAAGTTTTTAGTTATTGATATTACCTTCCCAACTTCTTTCTATTAATTACTATTGTCTCGTAGCAAGCAATAACTTTTTGACAATAAGTTTTGGTAAGACAATAGGGTGCCGCTCATATCTTGCCTCCGCATAAGGGGTTAGCCGATCGGAGTTAGGGCTAATTTTCAGTCGATCGATCGCATCAGCTCCGACGAGACGAAACAACCAAACCTTTCTCTCTCTCTCTCTCTCTCTCTCTCTCTCTCTCTCTCTTTTCCCTGCCTTTTCTCACCATCTACTGTCGGTAGTTGCCGTGCCTCCCTGCTATGCTATGCTATGGTTGGCTCAGAAAATTCCCCAGTCGATTGTGCCACTGAGATTGCGTGCAACCTTACATTTACATGTAACAGGCATACATGTAACAGGGGGGGTCTCTGCCCCCCACCCGAAATAGGCCAGACCCCCCCCCCCGATGGGGACCCCCCCCCCCCGAGACGATTTCACCGACCCCCACCCTCCGATTTTTCTGGCAAGTAAATTTTCGAGCAAATTTTTGCAATTTTTTACAATTTCACACACAAAAATTGCCAAAATCGCCTGCAAAACAGCACTTTTTAGCTGTATTTCAGCCCAAATTAGCGATTTTTGGCAATTTTTAGCCAAAAAATTGCGATTTTTTCGATTTTTGAGCGTTTTTTAGTGCCCACCCCCTCCCCCAAAATTTTGGCTCAGACCCCCCCCCCGGCCGGCGCCAGACCCCCCCAACCCCCCTCCCCCATCGGCGGATGACCTGTTACATGTATGGTAACAGGTCATCCGCCGATGGGGTTGGTGCGGTTGTTCTGACGCTGGCCCAAATTTTAAGTAGGGGAGAGAGAAGGTTTGGTAATAAAAAACGCTTAAAAAATCCCAATTTTGGGCTAAAAATCGTCAAAAATCGCTAATTTGGGCTCAAATACCGCTAAAAAGGGCTGTCTTACATGCCATTACAGCAATTTTGGTGTCTGAAAGACATATGAATTCAAGAAATTTGCTGAAATAAAGTTAGTTGCCAGGAAATCGGACGGGCGGAAAAATCGTATCGGAAGGTCCTCGATCAGGGGTTTAGCCTAAGTCGGATTGGGGCAGAACCCCGCCCCCTGTTTGGAATTCTTTTTCTGTACCCACAGATAACAAAACAGCGTATCTACAATATAAAAATGTTCAAAAAACCGACCTCCGAAAAGTACTACTAATACAGTCAGGCACTTAACGCCGTTTATGGCATACATGTAGCTGGGTTTTCGGCTGGGGGGGGGGTTTCCAGATCCCAAATAGGGTTTCAGCACTATTTCCAAAGGAGGTTTCAGCGACCTTTTTTTGGTGTCGAAAAGTGGGTTTCAGCGACCTTTTTTTGGGCTCAAAACAGGGTTTTGAGGACTAAAAATCCGGTAAAAATCCTGTCAGAAGTGCAAAAATGCCCTTTAAAACCCTATTTATTGTTTTAAAACGTGCAGAAAATCCTATTTTTTATTAAAAACATGCAAAAAACTGTATTTTGCTCTAAAACGCACCGAAAAAGCTCTATTTTATTCGACATAATACAGCTAAAGTGCATTTCTGGAACCCTATTTAGAAATTTTGAAAGCCAAATTAGGGCTCTGAAACCCCATTTAGGGTTTCTGAGACCTAAATTAGAGTTCTGGAACCCTATTAAGGGCCTCTGAAACCCTATTTACAGCTTTTGAAACCCTAATTATGGTTCCAAAACCCTGTTTTGGGTCTCTGAAACCCAAATTAGGGTTCCGGAACCCTATTTTGGGCCGCCAGAAACGGAAATTAGGGCTCCGGAACCCTATTTAGGGCTTCAGAAACCTCAGTTAGAGTTTCAGAGTCCCAAATTAGGGTTCCCGAACCCTATTTGGGGCTTCAGAAACCCTAATTGGAGTTTCAGAGTCGCAAATTAGGGTTCCGGAACCCTATTTAGGGCTTCAGAAACCCTAATTAGAGTTTCAGAGACCCAAATTAGGGTTCCGGAACCCTATTTAGCGCTTCAGAAACCCTAATTAGGGTTTCAGAGACCCAAATTAGGGTTCCGGAACCCTATTTAGGGTTTCAGAAACCCTAATTAGAGTTTCAGAGACCCAAATTAGGGTTCCGGAACCCTATTTAGGGCTTCAGAAACCCAAATTAGAGTTTCAGAGACCAAAATTAGGGTTCCGGAACCCTCTTTAGGGCTTTTGAAACCCTAATTAGAGTTTCAGAGACCCAAATTAGGGTTCCGGAACCCTATTTAGGGCTTTTGAAATCCTAAATTACGGTTTATAAGTATTGAAACCCTGAAATTTAGCAGTTTTTAACCCAAAATAGGGTTTCAGAAACCCCCCCCCAAAATCCGGCTCGGGGGGGGGGGGTTTGCCGAAAATCGGGCCTAGGGGGGCTAAACCCCCCAAACCCCCCCAACTACATGTATGGTTTATGGTACCGGCACCATACTGTATATGGCACCCCCACGTTCGGGGTCTGTGGTGGTACCATACAGTATATGGTACCCCCACCTTCGCATTGCTACCGGTACCGGTACCATATATGGTACCACTCTGTTCAGATTTCGTACCATATATGGTAGTGGTATGGTACCATGGCCATGGGTAGGGATACCATTTATATTCAGTACCACCACAGTCGCATTCAGTATGGCTTTCGATCGGGTCGCTCAACAGTGGACTGTCTAGCTAACGTTGTCCACACCTGCTCTTCCATGCTTGACTCTCAGAAGAAGGCTGTGGGAGTCTTTTTCGACCTAAAGGCAGCCTTTGACTCTGTCGACCATTCTCTGCTGCTTCAGAAGCTGCATGACCGGTACTTGCTGCCACCCACCCTTCTGAAGTGGCTGGCATCCTACCTTTCTGGGCGCACTTACGCAGTCAATGTAGACCAGACTCTGTCCTCAATTCGACATGCCACTTCCGGAGTGCCGCGGGGCTCTGTGATCGGTCCGAGCCTGTTTATTGCCTTTGTCGATGGATTGGCCAACCTGAAACTGTCTGCTAAGTCACAGTGTTTCCTGTACGCTGATGATTTGTTGCTCCTAAAGCCTGTTCAGTCTGCTCTTGATGAGGCTGCGTTGCAAGAGGACATTGACGCTATAGTGAGCTTTTTCAATCTTCTCTCTCTTCAGATTAATGTCACCAAAACCAAGTATGTGGTGTTTGGACGTCATACTGTAGCACCCAACTTACTGAGTCGGTTGCGTATTAATTAATGGTAGTTACTTAGAGCGAGTTGAGACATATAAGTATTTGGGCGTGTATCTAGACCGTAAGCTCAATTTTGCCCACCACACTTCTACTGTTGTTGCAAAAGCCAAGCAGAAAATTGGCGCTCTGAACCGTAATTTCCGTAAATTTGCCCCTCTGTACGTGTTGGAAACAGTGTATCATACTTGCATCCTGAGTAGTCTAACCTATGCAGTTGAGATCTGGTGGCCTGCTGCGCAGTGCCACCAAGTGAAGCTAGAACGCGTTCATAGATTGATGATTAGGTCGTTCATAAATAATTTTAACTGGAATGTGTCTTATGATCAGTTGTTGCTGCTCGCTAATGAACGTGGCCGTCGTGTCTGGTACCCCATCTGTCGTAGTGCCATCATTATGCGTACTGTACTGCTGTATAAGTATTTTTACCAAATAAGGTACCTACCCTCCTGTTTTCTGAAACGAGCGGAAGGACGTCGAAGCGCCAGACTGCTATTGGCCAATCAGACTCACGATCTGCAATTGCGGATTCCCAACTCTGCCACTCAAACGTTTTTGTACCAGTCCTTTCAGATCTGGAATTCACTTCCCAGTAACACTGTGCATTCTTCTTTGTCGACCTTTGTAAGATACTGTCATTCTGATGACTTTTTTGTTCGTTTAACCGATAATGGTCTTGTTACTGTACAGTAGTATGTTCTATATTCTAAGACTGTCTTTATAAATTCGCGATCCTCGTTTTACCACATTTTTGGTGTCGATCTGCGAATAAAGTTAAGGTAAGTAAGTCGCCGAACGTAGGGGTACGGTGACGGTAAGGTACATTGGTGTCGGTACCATAAACGGCGTTAAGTGAAGTGCTTCACTGAGATATGTATCTATACACCAACTGTCTGCGCTGTTCCGATACCGTTGTCAAGTAAATTAAAATCAAAATTAAATTAAATTCGAACATAATTTACTTCGGAAGAGTAAATTAAGTGGCAAGTAAATTAAAATAAAATTAAATCTCTGACGAAAATGGCGAAGCAAGTAAAAAGTAAATTAAATTAGATCGAAAAGCCTGAAAAATTTACTTTCAATTTACTTCTAATTTACTTGTAATTTGCTTCATTGACTATTCGATCTGTTATGTATATCATAATTGGTCAGGACTGAACCTATAGAGGTTACTGTAGATGCTTGCTTTATAAACCCAAAATGATGATTTGGTGATTTCACAACTGTCAAACATCTTTCTCAAAAATCATAATTGGAATCCTATACTACGTACGTATAGAATGTGAAGCTACGTTTTCGTGCCACCACTGATGCATACATGTCACAGGTCATCTGCCGAAGGGGGAGGGGGTTGGGGGTCTGGCGCCGGCCGTGGGATCTGAGCCCAAATTTTGGGAGGGGTTGGGGACTAAAACCCTCAAAAATCCAAAAAAGTCGTAATTTTTTGGCTAAAAATCGTCAAAATCGCTAATTTGGGCTGAAATACAGCTGAAAAGTGCTGTTTTGCAGGCTATGTTGGCTATTTTTTATGTCTGAAATTGTAAAAAGTCGCAAAAATTTGCTCAAGAAATTACTTGCCAGAAAAATGGGAGGTTCTCGGGAAGATCGTCTCGTTGGGGGTCCCCATCCGGGGGTCTGGTCTAAGTCGGGTGGGGACAGACCCCCAGACCCCCTGATGCATGAAAACCCCTTTGTTTCATCAAATCCCGGTCTGTCGATAGGTTACAGTGTTAGCCAAAGCTTTACATCTGTTGCTTTGCTCCTTGAAAAAATAATTATAATGCATTTCTGAACAACTGGGGCCTGTTGCATAAAAGTTATCAGTCTGATACGAACTACACTGATACAAAACAGAACTGATACATATCAGTTGCATTTACAGCGTTTCACAAAAATAATTTCATATCAGTGATCTTTTTTCGAATCAGTCCATGCGCTGATAGGTTTTGGCCTAACTGATGCGAAATAAATTAGGACCAATCTTCTGCTTTCGATTTTGTGACCGGAAAAAACTTGGTGCAAACAGTCGCTTGGGCCATTTCCCAATGAGAGTGACACAGGTTTACCTTCCAAAACTCATTTAACTGTAAAATTAACAGAAATCATTATGAGACACAGTATACTTGAACAACCCGTGAGCGTAAAGGCGGATTCACATATGCTCTTTCCACCCGGTGGCACTGACACTTCTAAAATTTCGTTGCTAACCACTCAATTTAGACAAGTCAAACTGGGAAAGTGCCACCGGGGTGGTTTTAATGGGTCGGCGGCACTTCGTCAGTCCACCGAAGTCTGAGTGAGCGGTTGCGAGTTAGAAAGTGCCTCCCATCTGGCAAACCTACCGTGTTTATTCCAATAAGCCAACCGCAGCTTATTTATTTTAGAGTGGTGTGGACATGTGGATTATTACAGGGCGTTTGATTTTGAGTATCAAAGAAAGTCAAAATCGTAAGGTTTCGGGAGTTATTTTCACCAAAAATTGTACAGAAACTCTAAAAGATTTAGTCCTCCTCTTTTCTAAAATCTAAAAATTATGTAGGGTTTCAGAAGCCCTGATTTTGGTTTAATGAACTATAACTATACATAACGTAGGGGTTTCAGAAGTTATGATTAGCGTTTGCAAGTACTTTGAAAGGCCGAAGGCTTGAAAAGTGTGTTAGAAGGCATAATTAAACATAATTTAAAAAGTCCTAATTACGGTTCGAAGTACTAAAGGTAGGGTTTTTGCGCGACTTTTAGTTGTCAAACCCGTCTTGAGGCCCAAATAAACGCCGCTGATGAAACCCACTTTTCCACCACGGAGAGAGGGAGAGTTACAGCCAGTTAAAGCTATAAATGCTAAATAATATGTACATGCATACAAGCAGCAGTGCTTCTGGATCGTTGTCGCTTCGATTTAGTACAAGTTCCTCATCAAACAAGTCCATTCTTGTGCAAAAGATGGGTTCCTAACCACCTCTCATGACTGATAAAAGTGGACTGATACTGATACCAAATATTTTCCGTTCATATCAGTGCACCGGTTTTATGCAACGCAATTTTCGTTGGACTGATATTAACAGTCGAATTTGCACTGATACAAAACAGTAATGGACTGACACCACTTGCACTGTTACGAAAAGTTTTATGCAACGCAATACATTTACACTGATTGAAATTGGACTGATATTATCAGACTGATAACTTTTATGCAACGCCCCCCTGGTTTTACCAAAAACACAAAGCAAAAGGATGGAGTTAGATTCATAGTGCCATCAGTTTACTAGAAATCCATACTCAGATATTTGGTGATTTTGGGGTATTTTCTGCAGTGTTTTGCATAGAAAAGTAAATTAGAATTTAATTAGAAGTTGAAAGTAAATTAAAATCAAATTAAATTGTTGGTAAATCAGTCGAAGTAAATTAAAAAGTAAGTAAATTATTTTGTAGAGGTGCAAGTAAATTAAAAAGTAAGTAAATTACTAAACTAATTTACTTGACAACAATAGTTCCGACCGGGATTTTTGGTGGGTCCGCACATTTAAGTAAGTAATTTTTATTCAAAATAAATGGAACACAAATGCCCAAGACTGAGACCAAACAGATAGGGATGGGGATGGGCCGCTAAACGGCCACTAACACCCTACCCCGATAAAATCTACTAAAGTCGGTATTACAGAGAGCGTTGCGGAAGGCGCGTGCAGAGCGCAAATTAACGGTTTCATTTGGTAGGGAGTTACAAATATTTATTACTCGAACGGCAAAGGAATATTTTCTTATATCAAGCCTGGACTTCGGTAAACACAATTTATACTGGTGGCCACGTGTGTTGAGATTATTAAATTTGAAAAACAAATCAACAGGGAGGTGAATTTGTCCGTGAATTAATTTGTACACCATTACAAGGTCAGCAACCATTCTTCTTTTTTCTAAAGACTCCAAATTTAGCAATCTTAGCCTTTCGGAATATTCAAAATTGACAAGACCTGGAATTCGGCGAGTAAATAATCTCTGTACTCTTTCAATCAGATCAATGTCCTTAAGTAAATATGGATTCTAGACCTCTGAGGCATATTCTAGCTTAGGAGGAACAAAAGTTTTGTACAGTTTGATAAGGAAATCCTTGGTCTTAGTTTCAAAACATTTAAAAATCAGGTTAACCAACCTAAACCCGTTTGCTGCAATTTGATTACAATGGCGCGAAAATTTAAGATCATTAGAGATTAGCACACCAAGATCAGTTATTGTATCAACTGATTGAAGCTGAAGACCAAGACATGTGAAATTTGTATGAGCATTACCGTAACAAAAATGCAGGACAGCGCATTTTTGTATTGCGACAGATAGCTGCATTTTCTCTGCCCAATGCATCACCCTCTCAAGATCTCGCTGTAAGACAACATTTACTGCGTTTCGAGGAAGGGCAAAGTAGAGTTTGGTGTCATCAGCGAAACCGAATGATATGGTTTCGATCATCTTAGTAATTCCCCGGCCTTTTTGCACAAAAACAACCACCTTGCCCTCCTTTACGGATTATTCCCTTTCAGCTGCTTTCGTTCCTTGCAGAGGAGAGCGAGAGAGGGAAAAATTCACACCACCATGTGTTGCAGAACAGAACTTGTGTATTTTATATCAGGTAGAACTACTGTAGGTTTAAGTGCGAAGATTACAATTGGTGCTGGTTGTATGACCCAAAAACTAAGAATCAGGCATACGTGGGCCGGAAAAATCCGTAGGGGGTCTGGAGATCTCGAGGGGGGCCGAAAAAAGTCCAAAAAACGTCTATTTTGCCTAAAATAAGCGAAAATTTTGTCTGGAGATCTCGGAGGGGGTCGGGCAGGGGTATGGCCCGCCGAAGGGGTGGTATTGGCCGGCGAGGAGGGTAAACCCCCTACCCCTCGCGCCCATGTGTGGAATTAGGGCGGTCAACTGCATACCTGTAACAGGAGGTCCGGGGGTCTGCTCCCAACCCGACTTAGGCCAGACCCCGATCGCCCAACCCCCGACCCCTCTGGCAAGCAATTTTTTGAGCCAATTTTTGCGTTTTTTTACAGTTCCAGACACCAAAATTGCGATTTTCAGCGTTTCAACTAGAGGGAGTCAACAATTTTGACACACAGCATTGAAGCGCTTTTTAGTATCTGTTATTAATTATAACAGTCTTATAATAGTCTAATTAGCAAAAAAACTCATTTTACAAACATACTCTAGTCAGAAAGTATGTAAGCGAACTTACAGGTAGTTCGGGGGTTTAGCCCCCCCAAGCCCGATTTTCGGCAAACCCCCCCCCCCCGAGCCGGATTTTTTTTGGGGGTTCTGAAACCCTATTTTGGGTTAAAAACTGCTAAATTTCAGGGTTTCAATACTATAAACCGTAATTTAGGATTTCAAAAGCCCTAAATAGGGTTCCGGAACCCAAATTTGTGTTTCTGAAACTCTAATTAGGGTTTCTGAAGCCCTAAATAGGGTTCCGGAGCCCTAATTTCCGTTTCTGGCAGCCCAAAATAGGGTTCCGAAACCCTAATTTGTGTTTCAGAGACCCAAAACAGGGTTTTGGAACCATAATTAGGGTTTCAAAAGCTGTAAATAGGGTTTCAGAGGCCCTAAATAGGGTTCCAGAACTCTAATTTAGGTATCAGAAACCCTAAACGGGGTTTCAGAGCCCTAATTTGGCTTTCGAAATTTCTAAATAGGGTTCCAGAAATGCACTTTAGCTGTATTATGTCGAATAAAATAGAGCTTTTTTGGCGCGTTTTAAAGTAAAATACAGTTTTTTGCATGTTTTTAATAAAAAATAGGATTTTCTGCACGTTTTAAAGCAATAAATTGGGTTTAAAAGGGCATTTTTGCACTTCTGACAGGATCTTTAGTCCTCAAAACCCTGTTTTGAGCCCAAAAAAGGTCGCTGAAACACACTTTTGGGCACCAAAAAAGGTCGCTGAAACCCTATTTGGGATCTGGAACCCCCCAGCCGAAAACCCAGCTACATGTAGTATGTAAGCGAACGTCTGCTCTGCTTGGTTCTTACTGACGCCATGATCAGGTTTTCGGCCCTGAAACTGTCTCTGCGATAAAGACTCTAATTTACTACACATAAGCCAAGCCTAAACTCCTGACGGTCTTGCCAACGCAACCACAAATTTATCTGTACATCAGATAACTTGCTGAATACACATACTACATATACAATCAAACAATGTATTACAGTCAGGCACTTAACGCCGTTTATGATACTAGAACCATACAGGGTGTGCCAAAAAAAAAACAACCCAGCAGATTTTTCGCTGTAGCAACCGCAAATTTTAACCGATTTGAATGAAACCTTATTTAAATGAAAGATAAATAAATTCTTAAAAGATTGCTGAAATTGTCATTAATGTACTCTTCTTAGTTCCTGAGATATTGGCTCTCAAAATCAAAACAGTGATTTTGGCAGTGAACAAGAGGGATTTTTTTATTATTCTGCACTTCGTAATAAAACAAATTCCTGCTACTGCTAAGGGCTCTTGGAGGCTTTACAGGTGACAACGAAACTCGGTTTACTTCAACACTAAAGTATCATTAGCCCCAGCAGTAGGAATCTGCTTTATTATGAAATGCAATGGAATCGCTCTTGTTCTTTGCCAAAATCTGTTTCGACTTAGAAGGCAAATATCTCAAGAACTAAACTGCGAATCTCAATAAAAATTGCAGCAGTCTTTGAAGAATTTATCGGTCTTTCATTCAGAAAAGGGTTCATTCAAATCGGTTCAGATTCATGGTTGCAAAAGTAAAAAATCTGCTGGGTTGTTCTTTATCACTCTTGTTCATTGCCAAAATCACTGTTTTGACTTTGAGGACAAATATCTCGGGAACTAAGCAGGTTATCTTAATAAACGGTACATCAATCTTTCAAGAATTTAATTATCTTTCATTTAAAAAAGGATTCATTCAAACCAGTTGAGATTTGCGGTTGCTACAGCAAAAACTCTGCTGGGTTGTTTTTTTTTTGGCACACCCTGTATATACATATATGGTACCGGTACCTAGGCTAGTGGCACCATTCGGGGACTGTGGTGGTACCATACAGTATATGGCACCCCTACCTTAGCATTGGTACCTGTACTGGTACCATAATATGGATACTAATACCACTCCGTTCAGATTTCGCATCCTATAATATGGTACAGTCATGTCTCGTTAATCCGGACAAGTTGGGACCGGCCAATTTTGTCCGGATTAGCGAATTTCCGGATTAACGAATCAAAGCTAAAACACTGTTTTTCGGGTCAAAGGCCAAAATGACAGCTTTTTGTTAGTTGCATATCAGATTCTGCAGCTGTACCTCCTAATTAAAACACAAAAACTTATTTCAGCTGATTATAGCTCCTAAAAAGGCAAACATAATCACATTCTAACTCAACGAAAAGCATTATTAATTTGAAAATTCACACCTGAATTGAAAAATTGCGCATGGAATTTGTCCAAATTAACCAAATCCGGATTAACGAATCACTTTACCATACAAATTTCGAAGTTGGGACCCAAAATCTTCTGTCCAGATTAACGAATCCGGATCCGGATTAACGAGTCATATAACATGGGGGAAAATTGGAACCTGGCCTAATCTTGTCCGGAAGGCGAATATCCGGATTAACGAGGTCCGGATTAACGAGACATGACTGTAGTGGTACCGTAGCCCGAACAGTTCCCGAACGTGGGGTACCATGTCTGGTGGCAGTACCATAAATGGGGTTAAGTACCACACTGTATTAGTACAGCGCAAGAGTTCACTATCAGCCCAACACATTA
Source organism: Sabatieria punctata (assembly GCA_030248155.1). Classification (NCBI taxonomy): domain Eukaryota; kingdom Metazoa; phylum Nematoda; class Chromadorea; order Araeolaimida; family Comesomatidae; genus Sabatieria; species Sabatieria punctata. Next base: position 48,010 of record JASANB010007883.1, read on the forward strand.
TGAGTAGAAATCCGCTTTTGCATTTTCATTCGGTTGCCGAAGTTGGTGCGGTTAATTCGCAGTTGTAGGTACCGGCCCAACCACCGTAGCATAGTCATGCACTGCCACTGAAACCAAACCATCATTTTCTCTTTCAAAGTAACCCAGCAACAAAATGGCTTTATGCTTCTTTCTTTATGTCAATGTCTTAACACTGTCTACGTACTAACAAAGCGCTGGCAGGTTGAAGGGCTCCTACGAGCGACTGCCGTCCTGTCTCATGTTTTACATGGAATAAACTTTTACAAACAAACAAACAAAAATGGCTGTTATTTGAAAACTCTTCAAAAAATTAGGAGGGGTACAGCTGGTCTGAGGGGGTAGGTCAGACGGGTGCGGGTCAGTTCGCCGCGCCCTGTTTGCCGCAACCGTTTTGCTGGCTTGCTTATACTTAACAAGGCAACTACATATTGTGCAAGTTTGGTGCGAAAATTCCAACTCGTGCCGGTTTTATGACCGGAAAACTAGGAATCAGTGTGATCTACAAGTAGATTCAAATTTCTTTCGGTAATTTAAAGGTATGGGTTTGAAACTTTCAGGAATGATTGGTATTTCCATTGGGCACACCCTACTGACTACGACCAATCCCTCTAGCTCAAAGGGCACTAAAACTGGGGACTTTCAAAAGGGTTCATACGGATCAGGGTTTTGCAAATTCCCTGACTTTCCCTGACCTGAATACTAAAATTCTCTGACTTTTTACAAATAAGCTCATACTAAATGTTTTCAAGCACCTAATTTTGTGATTTCTTTGTATCTGCAGATAGTTACATAAACACTAGCATACCCAATAAAAACTAAATGTGACTTTTCTCCGTAAAACCGGCAAAATGATGATTCTGCACATTTTCGATTTTCAAAAACGCTGATACGATCGGTCTTGATTAACAACAGATTCATTCAGTGCTGTGGAAGGTACGGATTTCCTAGCTATGGAATTTTCGATTATGCTTTTCAAATTCAACAGTTTTAGTGCCTTTTTAGCTAGTCCGTTGCCCAGTCGTCAGTATGATATGCCCAATCGCAATACAGTCATATCTCGTTAATCCGGACAAGTTGGGACCGGCCAATTTTGTCCGGATTAGCGAATTTCCGGATTAACGAATCAAAGCTAAAACACTGGTTTTCGTCTCAAAGGCCTAAATGACAGCTTTTTGCAGTTGCATATCAGATTCTGCAGCCGTACCTCCTAATTAAGAAGACCCAAAAACTTATTTCAGCTGATTATAGCTCCTAAAAAGGCAAAATAATCACATTCTGACTCAAAGAAAAGCATTATTCAATTGAAAATTTAAACCTGAATTGAAAAATTGAGCATGGATTTTGCCCAAATTAACCAAATCCGGATTAACGAATCACCTTACCACATAAATTTCGAAGTTGGGGCCCAAAATCTTCTGTCCGGATTAACGAATCCGGATCCGGATTAAAGAGTCATATAACATGGGGGAAAATTGGGACCTGGCCTAATCTTGTCCGGAAGCCGAATATCCGGATTAACGAGGTCCGGATTAACGAGACATGACTGTATTAATCATTCCTGCTTGTTTCAGACTCATAGGAGGGTGGTTGATGTGTCCACTACTGTAGTATGTGAATGCATGATATGCATCCTGTTGTAATGATCTTCTTGTGTAGTGTTGGTATAGAAAACTGTTGTGTTGTGTTTGTCAGCCCCTTTATTATAACCTGTCTAACTCAAGTAAAGTCTCGTCTACTTGGAGTCTACATATACTACTATCTTGTATAGTATATGTAGACTCCAAGTAGATCAGACTTTACTTGGGTTAGATGCGTATAGACAAAGGGGCTAACAAACACACAACACAACAGCTCTATGTATAAACACTACACAAGAAGATCATTACAACAGGATGCATATCATGCATTCACATACTACAGTAGTGGACACATCAACCACATACCCTTTGAATTGCCGAAAAAATTTCTTATTGTATCGAACCGGCTTGCGGTGAAAAAACCTTGTGGCGAAAAGGTTGGCGGCAAGCAACAGAACAGGGCACGGCGAACTGGGCTTTTGCCAGGTCAAATAGAGCCTGAGGGGTCGGGGGCCACTTCCTCAGCCCTGACGGTGTTAAAACACCCTGTACTGACAAGTGACAACGCTACTAATCGTTCTATCTAAATAAACAAAACTTTTCAGACCAAAAATCGAACCGTTTTGTATGCAGTTTGCTCGGTGAGCAACATAACGATTTAATATTTGAACATTTGCATACATATACTGTAGGGGTCGATTGGAGTAAGTCCACGCCAAATCCCCGAAACCATACATGTAACAGGTCATTCTGCAAAATGATAGGGTTGGGAGGGCAGATCCAAAATTGAACAAGTGGTGTGAGCAAGTTCTGATTGAAGAACTTGCCTAAAATCCTTGTTTCGCTGACAATTTTATCAAATTTCCGTCTGCAATACTACGAAATTGACTGACAAAATGCTTCCCAGAAAAATCGCGGGAATCAAGCCTGGTTTGTAGGGGCACTCCCCTCTTCTAACCTGTATGCTCGAAACAGTTTCAGGACCACCCGTTTACCCCGATAAAGTTTAGACCAGTAAAATGCACCCTTATCTTTACAAATGATCTGCCTGTTTGACTTGCAAGTTCGAGAATATTGCAAGCAGGGTTCCGACGATCGATATTGAAACTTGATATTATCGACCCATTTTTGTAGTATCGATGTCGATACCGCGATACTTGTCATCGATATAAAGAGAAAAATCACATTGCATTCAGCAGCTCTTATCAAAAGCTCCTCTTGTCTACAGGGTTGAAATTTTATCTACCCAAAACCGTGTTTGCAGCTTTGAAGCACCAAGATATTGAACTCAAAATATCGATGTTCAGAATAGTAGGAATGCATCACTTACACAAGTGGGGATTTAACAAAATAACGTCAACAACGGTAGACAATCTTTCTATGTTGCATTTGCATACAGGCAGACGCAGTGAACAGTCTTTGACTACGGTGGTTGACGACGGCGAGGCCGCCGGTTTGTCTTGTGTCCGTGCTTCTGGACAAACTTACGATAGCGCATATTGTTCTGCAAGTTGTGTAGACAGATTTTCAGCCACTGAACAGCAGTCTCCTATATTTAGAACAGTGCATTACTTAGACTTTCCCTGTCTCCACTTGCTCACTCTTTAGACCAATTTAATATTATTTAGAATGCATTCGCCTCAATCGGTATATGCACTCGAGAATGCTGAAAAGCTACAGGGTGCCTAAAAACAGACACACTTAAAATTTGACTGTAATTTCCGCAAACCTTGCCTTGGTAGGTAAAATACGCTTAAATTTGGAACATACAGTAGGTGCCCAGACGTGCGCTGGCAATTCGGCCGAGGGGTGGCAGACGTTTTAAATCCTGAGGAGAACTGAGGGGGGAAGTGGCGGCTGATGGGTGATAAATTTTTTTACACAAAATCGAAGTTTTTGTACTAATAACTATTTGTACGTAGCTCATTTACACACCTAATCTAGGCATAGGCCAATCATTATATTCTACACTAATATATTCTTCCGCAAAAATTCCTGAGTGGGTAGCGGCCGAGCCCCTTAGCCTCTCCTTTTCCCCACCTCTGTTCGGTGCCAAAATTCGGGAGGTGTTTTTTTTGTGTTAAAATTTCAAGCATTCAGACTGGTTTGGTATAGTCGCACATAAAAGCCTAACTGAAAAATAGCCCAATTTAAGGTACCTGTGCATGTTTCAAATTTCAGCTTAGTTGGACAAGGTTTTTCTTAGCAAATCACAGCGAAAAGAAGTGGGCTGATTTTCTTGGACACCGCATTTATTATTTTGGCCGGCCAAGTTCTTGATAGAAATTTTTTACTTCCCTCTTCTGGTCGAACCCCATAGATAAGCCCTTCTAGTAAGACCTGTTACATGTATGTACGGGTGAGACAAAGAACGGAGGTAAAGCAAGCACTCACCTTACCAACCGTTTCTTCTGCCAGATTGAAATGGTCGAGAGTCAACTTAAGAACCGTTCTGACCGGCTCCTTCTGCTTTTCCAGCAAATCGGCTGCACTGCGGGCATATTTGTTTTTGCACGTAACCGCACCTGCAAAAGCACTGCTGTTGTTTCTTCCAAAACTCAACAGAAAGGTGTTCAATAAAATTTAACAACTTTTTGTTGGCGGCAGTTTTCTGTTGAATATTCAGTGGTGGACAGTGGTATGTCTAAATGAGACTGTTTTGATTAATAGTGCAGCAAGTTTTTTTGTTTTTCTTTCTGTCGCTGACGACATTTCATCAGGACCACGTAACAATGTTTTCCCGCTGCGCTCGATCGAACGTTTTGTTGCATAGATAGGATGAATAGGCCTATGTTGCGCCTAGCTCGCTACCTTAGAGACAGTTGTTGTTATTTTACTATAGTATAGTAAAACAAAATTAGTAATACGTTTTGTATCATGATCAAATTTAGCGAGTATTTGGACCAACATTAATTATTCCAAAATCATGGCATCATTGATGCGAAATTCCATTTTATGACTAGTAAAATAGTAATAAAATTACTAAAAGCAATAGTAAAACAAAAACTAGTAAAATCGAAGCTCCTTGGTAGTAAAACAAAAATAAAAATTACATTGACAGGTTGAATTTCTAGTGCATTTATCAAATAGTATAATAAAGATTAGTGTTCCGACGATATCAAAATTCGACGATATTCGATATCGATATCGATATTTTCAGCTCAATATCGATCGATATCGATATCGATATTTATAGCAATGCAGGAAAATCTGAGAATTTGAAAGAGCAGACTACTCTTGCTGCTTACCAGTCAAGCACTGATGCAATCAGCGATCTGATATCAATTAAGTAGAGAATCGCAGAAAAGGTAGTGGCCCTTCTGAAACCCATCAATGAAAAGGTTGACCTCTCAGACCGATGCCCCTCCCTCATTAGGCATAAATAAGCTCAGACAGAATAGCATATTTCAACTTATTTTAATGACAAATAAGCCAACAAGTCTGACTTTAGTCAAAATTCGACTTTTTACCTTACCATCCATTCAACCGCCCATTAGCCCGGCGGTACCCCCTCTCAGGATTTGAAAATTTGCCACCCCTCAGCAAAAATGCTAGCCCATGTCTGCTTGTGCCTTCCTGCTTCAAGTCTGTGGACTGAGGTGAGCAGCTGTTCAGTGTTGCTGCAGACATTTAAGAACATAAGCGTTGCTGTCAGAAAGTTGAGAATGCCGAGAAATTGATGTTTCTGAGAGCTCATGCCACAGTTAGGTTCTGACTATACCATCGATTTCTGAGTTGTCCAGAAATAACTGTTTTTTACTGATCCAGAGAAATAAACTTGGTGTCAGTTTTGTTTTTTTCTACTTTTCCGCACACAAAAATATCGAAAATATCGATGCGAAATATCGCGATATCGATATCGATATTGGAAAAAGGGTCGATATATCGACTTTTCGATATCGATATCGATATATCGTCGGAACCCTAATAAAGATCCACTAGTAAAATAAAAGTAGAGACAGTTCATACATGTAACAGGTCATCCGCCGAAGGGGGAGGGGGGGTTGGGGGGTCTGAGCCAAAATTTTGGAGGGCGGTAGGGCACTAAAGAACGCTCAAAAATCGAAAAAATCGAAAAAATCGCAATTTTTGGGCTAAAAATCGCCAAAAATCGCTAATTTGGGCTGAAATACAGCTAAAAAGTGCTGTTTTGCAGGCGATTTTGGCAATTTTGTGTCTGAAATTGTAAAAAAATGCAAGACTTTTCTCAAAAATTTACTTGCCAGAAAAATCGGAGGGGGGGGGCGGCGAAATTGTCTGGGGGGGTCCCATCCGGGGGGTCCGGCATAAGTCGGGTGGGGGGGCAGACCCCCCAAATCCCCCCTGTTACAAGTATGAGACAGTTTAAGACTAACACCTGGCAAACTAGCTCAGAAATCATTAATTTTCCGTTCCATTGCGATTAGTCAAGACGTTGACATAGCAGGTTTTTTGTCATTTTATGCTTGTTTTTGGCTCTTAACCGCAATTTGGCTGCTCAAAAATTGGTATTTTTAGCCTAATGCAAACAATCTGTCCGTTTCGGCGATTTTTGTCAATTTTGTACCCCTCTTGATAGGCAAAAGTTCTCCCTCCGGCCTAGAAATGTTTCATGCATGTATGTATAGCCGACTAAAAGAGAATAAGGTCTACGTACCCATTAAATTGCGCATATTATCAACCGGCACAGTGAGTACAACCAATTGCCACGCAAATTTCTTCACTTTCTGCTCCAAAGTTCCGCCGGCCAAATTTGCTATCTGGGATGCTCTAGCTATTACGCTGTCATCTATTCCAAATTGGGCAGCTGAAAACAAATATCCACAATCTGTCTGGGCTAGCAATTGGGCTGAGGAACGGCAGAATTATTTTAGGTGTGCACCCGTTACAGTGGGAGGTAACGCGGTTACAGCTATACCAACAATAATCCACTCGACTCAGTGGCTTGGCCATAATCAGCTGAGCGAGCATGGCTTGGAACACTAGGAGCGCCACTAACCTAAACACATGTTCGGTTCAGTCCAGGCGGGTCTCAGTGTTAGCTGTCCCCTTTCCATATGTCCCAACATGTGTGGTTGCTATAGTAGCTTTAGGTGCTTAGGCAGCTCCAGTCGGTTCCCCATTTTACCTACTTGCTGTCACCAGCTTTCGGTGGCCTGGGTTGGGCTTTGTGCCGACCACCAACTCTTCGCGACAAGAAACTTTCCCCGCCGAGTGCATTACTGTTGGTTATACGGACGGCTCTGCCATACGATAGCGGTAGCATACACAGTTGTTAGGGTCAAAAATTTTAAAAAAAGAATACTTTTTTTAAAAAAGCTTTTTTTTGAAGGCTCAAAAAAAATTTTTTTTTGAAAAATCAATATGCAAATTAAGGAAAAAAGTGCGAAAATTCACGTAAATACATGCAATTTTTTGTAAATTCTTTGTTAGCAGCCAACATTTTATCTAGCAACTTGCATAATACTGAGTCTAGCAGCGACTGCATAAGAAATCCTTCCTTAGGTTCACCTAGATGTGCCTCTAAAGACAATTTTTGGTGTAATTATGCAGTTACAGGCAGTGTTTAGACTTGTATTGGCGTTTTCGAACAGGTTTCTTAACTGACTTGAGGTGCAAAAGTGGAAATTTTTTTGTAAGTGCCTGTACTAGCACACTGGACCCCTTAAGACGATTTTCAAAAAAATAATTTTTTTTTTAAATTTTTAAAAAAAAAGCAAAAATTTTTGGCCTTCAAAAAAAATTTTTTTTAACAACTGTGGTAGCATACATGAATCGAGGGTTATAGGAGGACTGCCAAGATGGGGCGGCGTTGAGTAGGCTTCGGCATGCAAAGATGAAGTGCTGGGTTGTCCGGGATCCCATTCAGCCATCGAATCAATCTCTGCGCCTTCCTGACTCGAAGTGCCTGCAAGAAAACTGGTGTAAACACAGATCAGCAAAAGCTTACTAGGCGGTCAAATTTGGAAATTTTAGCATAGACCGACCCCTCTCCGACAATTCAGACAAAAATGAGTAAAAGTGACTAATGATCGACCGGAATTCCGGTTCCGGTTCCTAGCACTGGCACTGATAGTTCCGGTTCCGGAAGTGCTGGAACCGGAATTTTTTGAATTTTCGCGCTAAATTCCATGCAATAACGCTGAACAGTAATGTTTCATGGCAGTTGTACCAGTTCTAACTTTAGCAAAGCACCCTGTAAGTTTGTAACCATACATGGGCCGGAAAAATGGGGTGGGGGTAGTCAAAATCCGAAAATTTGGGGGTGGGCTTGCCGGTTTCGGGGGGGGGGGGGGGGGCTCGGGGTTTTTGGTGGGTGGGGTCAGGAACAAAAGTCGGCTTCAGGTGGGTGGGTGGGGTCGTTTGGGGGGGGGTCGAGCCCAAGTTGGGGGTGGGCAAACCCCCGCAGACCCCAGCCCATGTATGCCTGTAACTGTCTCCTGCAATTTTCAGCTAAAATTTTTGGTTCTGCTTGAGCTATTTCTGATTTTTAGGCTCTGCTGAAAAGTTCCGGTTCCGGTTTTGGCCGGAACTGGGGTAATTCCGGTGACCAGTTGACAAGTTTAAGAAACGGGCTTTCAACTCTCACACCAGTCAACCAAGACCAGTTCACCTGCTGCAGCGCGTTGCCAGTCAAACTGAGAAACCTCTGACTGCTGCTGATTTGCGAGCAAAGAGGAATCGGTGTGCAGCTTCAAGTCAAACTCCTCCTCGTCATCTTTAATCGTAATCGTGTCAATCGTCATTGGAGGCCGCATCTGTGTTTGATTCTTCTGTGCTGCACTAACACTTGGCCTAGTAGTGACTACTTGTTGTTGAGGCCGGGAAACCACAGCCGCACTAGTGGGAGGTGGCGGCAGAACAACGACAGGAGCGCTTGAAATGGCCGAAGGGACAGTAGATTGATTTGATTGTTGATTTACAGACTTAGGACGGAGGAGCTGTCTGGCCAAGCTTTTGTTCCTGGCTTCCAATCTAGCTTTTTTTCTGGCCAAAAGCGGTTGTCGGTTGTCGGAGGAGGACCAAGGATTAGTGGAACTTTTGGACGCTTCGCTGCGCTTCCATGACTGCAATAATTGACACCTACTACAGTCGCAGTCTGGCACTTTACCCCTTTTATCGTACTGGCTGGCACTATATATGGCACCGGTATCATACATGGGCCAGGGGGTAAGTGGCGTTTACTTCCCCTCGCCAGTCAATCCCTCCTCGGTCGGTTGGCAGGCACCACCCCCGACTCGTTCCTTCGAAATTTTGGCCACCTTTTCTGGGAAAGCGAAAATTTTCGGTCACACCCCCGCCGACAAACCACACCCCTCTATTTTTTCGGCCCATGTATAACAGGTACGATGGCACCACTACACTACCATCATACATGTAACAGGTCATCCGCCGAAGGGGGAGGGGGGTTGGGGGGATCTGGCGCCGGCCGGGGAGGTCTGAGCCAAGATTTTAGGAGGGGGTTGGGCACTATAAACACTCAAAAATCGAAAAAATCGCAATTTTTTGGCTAAAAATCGCTAATTTGGGCTGAAATACAGCTAAAAAGTGCTGTGTTACAGGCGATTTCGGAAATTTTTGTGTGGAATTGTAAAAAAATCGCAAAAATTTGCTCAAAAAATTAAGGGGGGTCGGAAGGGGGGGCGGAAGGGGGGTCGGGAAAATCGTCTCGGGGGGGGGGGGGGTCCCCATCCGGGGGCTCTGGCCTAAGTCGGGTGGGGGCAGACCCCCTGTGACTACCATACCATATCTGGTACGAAATCTGAATGGAGTGGTGCCATATATGGAACCAATACAGGTACCAATGTCAAGGTAGGGGTACCATATATGGTATGGTACTAGCAGATAATATGGTACCGTCAAAACGTATGTTACTGGTACCATTATATTGACGTATAAAAATGCCGTTTCACAGAAAAGTGTCTAAGTTCAAGGGCTATCCAACGCAACAAACCATGTAGTGTTGGTAGGCTGTTTTTTTTAAAAAGGCTTTTTTAAAGCATTTTTTGAAGGCCCATTTCGAAAATTATTTATTTTATTCACATTATGGAAATTTTGGGGGAAAATCGCTGAATTTAGCCTCAGATATACATTAGGAGTGCAGTTCTATCAATTTCTTTGCCTATTCTAAGCCTAAAAATAGGCTTTGAAGGGCAGCAGCCACTCTGTGAGCAATGCTGCAGGTCATACATGTGCATGGGGGGTGCCCAGGGGGGGACAGGGGGGGACGAAAATGAAAATCTACCAAACGTTGCTAGAGGCTGCTAGAAAGCCTCCAGATGCGTTTTTAAGCCACAGAAATCAATTTTGGCAACTACGCACCCTTCCTCCAGGCAACTACGCACCAAACCCGAAATTTTTTCAAATTTTCCTGGAAAATTTCGATTTTTTGACAACGTTTCTATCAGAAAAGTGGTTTTTTGGCAATTTTTTGTCGAAAATTTGATTTTTACCGCAAATTTTTGAATTTTAACCGAAAATTTCGTATTTTCAGCCAAAATTTTGGATAAAATTCAAATTTCCCGCCAAAATTTTGGGCGAAAATTCAAATTTCCCGCCAAAATTTGAATTTCCCACCGAAAATTTGCACCTATATCCAGGCAACTACGCACGGAGACCTGGCCGTCCCTCCCTGAGCCGCCGACCATGCACATGTATGCTGCAGGTAGAATGTCGACTCTCAGGCTGTGACACTATGTTTGAACCAAAGTATCAGCTTTTGTATTTAAAGTTGCTTCTGATGCATCCTTGCATCTCCTACAAGCTATATTTCATGCTAGGAAAAAAATGTGAAAAAAAATTTCGAAATGAAAAATCTTCATAAAAAACCTTTTTTTGGCTTTCAAAAAAATTTTTTTACAACTCTAAAACCATGTACAAGATCTTCATTATGCGCAAGTAAGGCGCCTGTCTTTCGTCTACAGTAGCGCGCTTTTGCGCAAAGAAGTGGACCTAATTTTTTCCGGTTTGAGCTCTCACGCACGCGGCGGCCATTTTCGTTAGAATAAAGCTATTTTTTGCGGTAAAAAAGTGATAAAAAGATCCATTTTGATCAAATTAAGTCTTCTAACACAAACTTATGTTTAAGTACCTCTTGTCAGACATGGGCAAAGGGGGGGGCTGAGGGGGGTTGGCCCCCCATCAGGCTCTGATCTACCCCCCATCAGCCGGCCGCTACCCCCCATCAGGAATTTTTGGGAAGAATTTTGTATAGAAAATTATGATAAAAATATGCCTGGAATAGGCGTAAATGACCTCAAAATAGCTAATTTTAACTTATTTTAATGAAAAATAAGCCAAAAAACCCTGATTTTCGCCAAAAATCGGACTTTTTGGCTTACCACCCCCTCAGCCCCCCATCAGGCGCTCCTACCCCCCCCCATCAGCCCCCCATCAGGAATTCAAAATTCTACCCCCCATCAGCCGAAATGCTAGCCCATGTCTGCCTCTTGTCGGGAGCAGGTTAGGCCTGGGCACTTGAAGAATAACGATTTCTTCAATAAAAAGCTACTCATTGCTTTACGGTGGCAACAGAAATAAGATTAGGAATGGTCTATATGTTAACCGAGTGCCTAAATGCAATAGCTATCTAATGGTCTAAATCACTTCCTCCAGCCACTAAGCGAAATGGAGAAGCAGCTTTGTTTTTGGCGCTCTTATGTTGCGAGAATTGAACCAAATTTCGGTCACGTCTGCTCTTTTGAATCTAAGCCGTTTGTATGCGGTAAAGAAACCGAAATTTCTCACAGTGCGCACACCGACTTTTCAATCCATATTTAGTATTCTGAATAAGTCCTTAGGAACACAAAGTGGTGAAAGGAAAGAGCGTGATTTTAGACAACTGCCTGCCACAAGCTCAGACGCCAGACGGGGTTCTTGGCCTAGTTTTGAAAAAATCGATTTTTAGCGAGTTTTTTCTGCTGATAGTTTGACAAACTTTGAAAATAAGCCATTTGAGGCACCTAAAAGTAATGTAGAATGGCCCCACTTGCAGAGAATAAACAAAAGACATCCAACTATACAGTTCTAAAAAAATCCAGATCGACTTTCATCTATTTTTAAGGTTTATTGACGATTTCGTGCAGACCGACCCAAATTAGGTCCATGACCCAAATCATCTCTAAAATTATCCCAAATTACCTACTCTAATAAAAGTGCCAAAATCGCACTTTTTTAGCTGTATTTGACATACATGGGCCGGAAAAATCCGAAGGGGGGTCTGGAGACCTCGGGGGTGGGGCCAAAAAAAGTCCAAAAACGCCTATTTTGCCTTAAATAAGCGAAAATTTTCTCCCTCCGGGAGCGGGTGGCCGATAGGGGTATGGGCCGGTGAGAGCGGGTAAACCCCCCTTACCCCCGGCCCATGTATGGTATTTGATTCCAAATTTGTGATTTTACACGATTTTTAGCCCAAAATTGCGTTTTTGCGATTAGTACCCAACCGCTTCCCCTACAGTTTGGGCTCATATCCTATAGGACAAGGCGAAGACAAAAAAGAGCATAAGATTGATCATCTCAATCTAGCAGACTGACGTACATCGAAGAACATCTGAAGCATGGCGAACATGCTGGTCAGTTTGCCGTTCATCTCGGCCACGTGGGTGGTCATTTCATGCAAGGCAGCGCACTGCAATGGACTCGCACACCAGGCACTCGCCATAATCTCTCTATCAGCACTGTCTTCACCAACAGCTACACTCTGTAGATATAGAATGCTAATCACAACTGACCGAGACCGACCAACCAGCAATATTGGCTTCCTCTCTGTCGTGTCGTGCCTCGTGCAATTTACGTGATTCGCCGTCAACTGTCCAGGAACTGGTCTATGTGCGCAGTTACCACATGAGGAGACGCTAGCGCGCCAAAGTATTCTCTTGCAAAACGAATTTTTAGATTCGTTTGTAGCGTAAAACTCCATTGCTGGAGTAGTAGGTACAGTTACGAACGGCAATGTAGTGGTATTATCAGTGCCGGCACAGCTGGTGTAGTGGCTTAGGCCGCATAGCCACTGTGCGCGACGTCGTGCGCTCATCCTCTCGGCGCGGCAAGTTTCTTGCGCAAAGAGTTGGTCGTCGGCACGAAGCTCCACCCAGGCTACCGAAAACTGGTGACAGCTAGTAGGTAAAATGAGAACCGACTGTATCTGCCGTTGCACCGAAGCCACTCCACAAAGCATGGCGCGTTGGAGAAGATCTACGATGTCAGAAGCTGTCTGAGAAACCAACTATGCCGGGAGCCCTCTGGCATATGGGGCACCGGCGGCCGTCGGGATCTGTCAGAATCATGACATCGACACGCCGGCCGCCCTTCTGGTGACCGGCTCCCAGCAGCATGACTAGGAGTGGCTGGCAGTGAAAGAAGAACAACGTCCGAGATGACGAATCACGGGGTTAAGGAAATGGACCACAAGTCTGATCGTAGGTCGTAAGGCCCCCCGCAAATCTGATCGGTATTATCAGTTCAATAGGTGGAATTCCCTCCCTACAGAAGTAGTTAATGCTCGAAACATTGAAACTTTCACTGAGTATCTTCATGAGCCAGAACATGTCGTGAAAAACACACAACCCTGATGAAATTATCAGGTAAACATGACAAAATCTAAACTGAATGAACTTTTTCTTTCTATTTAATAAGTTTTCTTTTCAGTCCATCGAGAGCAGGTTTGCGACGTAAAGTTACATTGAGGCACTGTAAATTTGTCCCACGAACGTGGTCAAAATATACTCATTTTGTCAGGTATTTTGCTAAATACCTGGGTAGGTACTTTATAGTTAAATACGCATCGGTATGGGTAAGTGCCAGTACCACCCAAAACATTTATGCAATAGGTCGTCGTCCGCCGAAGGGAAGGGCGTTGGGCACTCTGGCGCTGGCCTCTGAGTCTGAGCTCAAATCTTGGGAGGGTGTTTGTAACTAAAAAACGGTCAAAAATCGCAAAAAATCGCAAATTTTCGGCTAAAATCGTGAAAAATCGCTAATTTTGGTTGAAATACGACTAAAAGGTGCTGTTTTACAGGCGATTTTAGCAATTTTTGTGTCTGAAATTGCAAAAAATCGTAAAAATTTGCTCACAAAAGAATATATCTGTCAAATCGCAAAAATCCGTACTGCTATGCAAAGTTAGTTCGAGCTAGAGTACATTTTTGCAGTATAATCTAACGACCACCATTTTTTCTTGTTAGTGGACATACATAAACTAAGACGCTGAAAGAGTGGTGGGGAGGTTGGATAACTCGGCTGGCCAGATTAAAACGACAACCGCCAGAGAGTCGAACGCTTGTGGTATTTTTTCAGCGCCCGGTCACATGTGGAAACCGCGCAGATACAAGTCCGACTGAAAGAACTGAATATGGAATCGGAACCCCGCCAGCCCGAATTTACTTATCTTTCTGTAAAAATATTTTCTTAAATTTTTTGTCGGTCAACCATACAAAAGTGGTGGTTAGTGATGCAACCGGGATCCCGGTATTTCCCGAAGAACCGGGAATTCCCGGTATTTTCACTCCCGGTTTCTAATCCCGGTTCACATTCTCTAATACCGGGAAATACCGGGAAATATATTTTACAGCAGTATTGACAGTTTTTTGCAGATAGTATGTATTTCAGTGACATCTACTGTATAACCAACGGTTTTTAACGATACCAGCGGCACACAAAACTTGAAGAATCAGTTTTCAAATGACTGCTACCTGCTCAATTTAAGCGAATAGCTATGTTTTGCAGCTTTTCCTTTTGTTCCAAATGTTTATAGATTGGTTCAGGCCGTAAACTTTATGTTTCTAAGTTTCCAACCTTATAAAGGCCTGCAATTGAGCAAAGCCATTCATTGATTGCCTATTCTTACGAAACTCTTTTGGTCCACTTGACATCGAGCTGCCTGGTGCCTGCCAAACCAACTCACTAAATCATTCAACATAAATCTGATCTCACAGTTTGCTGTAGTTTAGACCGTTAGGAGAGAAAATTCTTGAGAAGACCGACTAGAAATGGTATCAATTGCTAAGCCGGATGTTGAAAACATTTATGTTTTATCATGCTGCATGCGTTTTGATCGATTTCCCGGTATTCCCGGTAATTCCGGTTTTTCCCGGTATTCTCATTTCCCGGTAATCCCGGTTTTCCCGAATCCCGGTATTCCGCTCCTGGTTGCATCACTAGTGGTGGTTGATGGGAGAGTACAAACAAGTGCAAAGCGTTCCACCAATCGAGGTGTTTAACTTGCTTAGTGAGAGTCGCCTTAAAATTTTCTCCATTTTTTGCACACTGCGAGTTCTCTAAGCTTCACTACATATATACTGTAAGTTCAAATCCATTTGGACAGCAGCAAACGTTAAATGTGTGGAATTATTTATAACCATGTCCGCGGTGACAGTTTGCACCTATAAGGAGAGGTGACTGTATTAAAACTTTCATTCCACGACAAAAACCGCTAACTTTACTAGTGTGTCCAACAAAAATAAGCGACCTGGCGCTTTTTGCGAATAACTTTTTATGGAAGCGTCGTAGCAACTTGGGCCGCACAGCCAAAGTTGTAGACAAGATTGAGCTCCTGAGGTAAATCCCAAACTGCGCTACGCTTACTCTGAACAGTAATTTGCGTAACAGAAAAGATGAGCTTTTCTCTAATTGCGCTGAAAATTAGATGAGTTTAGTATTGGAATATAGAGTCCTTGGCATATATGTAACAGGGGGGTCTGGGGGGTCTGCCCCCATTCGACTTAGGCCAGCCCCCCCCCCCGAGACGATTTCGCCGACCCCCCTCCGATTTTTCTGGCAAGTAAATTTTTGAGCTAATTTTTGCAATTTTTTACAATTTCAGACACAAAAATTGCCAAAATCGCCTGCAAAATTTTTAGCTGTATTTCAGCCCAAATTAGCGATTTTTGGCGATTTTTAGCCAAAAAATTGCGATTTTTTCGATTTGTGAGGGTTTTTAGTGCCCAACGCCCTCCCAAAATTTTGGCTCAGACCCTCCCCGGCCGGCGCCAGATCCCCCAGCCCCCTCCCCCCTTGGGCGGATGACCTGTTACATGCATGGTCCTTGGAGAGGTCAATGATGCTTTTATGACAGAAACCGTTCCGGAGATATGATTTGCAAAAATTGTGAAAACGGCGTTTTTTTGAAAATTTCACATAAAAGAGGGAACATAAGCAGACCGATGGATTTGGCTGATAGTACTTCCAAAATAGGGTATTTATGACCGCCTGAATCGATTCTGACACTTCCCGCCCCTGAAAACCTCACCCTGTTACCGTAATCCGGCTTTCAATAAGGGAGGTGCAGCTTCAAGAAAAATGAGTTTGTACTCAAAACTAGTGATGCAACCGAGATCCCGGTATTTTCACTCCCGGTTTCTAATCCCGGTTCACACATTCTCTAATACCGGGAAATATATTTTAAAACAGCATTGACAGTTTTTTGGCAGATACTATGTATTTCAGTGACATCTACATACCCAACTTTCTTTTGCCAGCACCAGCGGCACGTAAAAATTTGAATAAGTTTTCAAATGACTGCTACTTGCTCAATTTGAGCGAACAGCGATGCTTTGCAGCTTTTCCTTCTGCTCCAAATATTTTTATGTTATAGGCCGTAAACTTTATGTTCTAAGCTTCCAACTTTATAAAGGCCTTCAATTGAGCAAAGCCACTCATTGATTGGCTATTCTTACACAACCCTTTTGGTTCAATTGACATCGAGCCGCCTGGTGCCTGCCAAACCAAGTCGCTAACCCATTCAACATAAATCTGATCTCACAGTGTACTGTAGTTTAGCCCGTTATGAGAGAGAATCCTTCAGAAAACCGACTAGAGATGGTATCAATAGCTAAACCAGATGTTGAAAACATTTATGTTTTATCATGCTGCATGCGGATTCTTAAGGAGGGAGTTGGGCACTAAAAAACGCTTAAAAATCGTCAAAAATCGCTATTTTTGGCCTCAAGTACAGCTAAAAGTGCTGTTTTACGGGCAATTTTTGTATCTGAAATTGTAAAAAATCCCAAAAAATTTGCTAAAAAATACTTGCCAGAAAAAACGTAGGGGATCGGTAAAGTCGTCTCGGGGGTCCCCATTACTGTTTCCCAGTTAATTAATTTTCTAATTAACTTGCTATTAACTTGCTTGTAACTGTCAGGAATTTTATTTACTAGCTATTTACTTGCTAGACACTGCAATTTCAAATTTAATTTGTTATTAACTTGCTATTTGCTAGAAATTTGCTATCTATTTGCTATCAATTTGCTAGAATTTGCAGCAAATTTTTTCGCTCAACCAAATGATGCCTGCTTTTTTCAAAAGATTTTCCGATTATAAGACGACCATAGTTATTATAAGATCATGGTTTTCAAAAGGGCGTCAAAAGTGACCCATTTGGGCTTTTCTTGTTTGTCTTGTAAGGGAAAACCCCAGTACCGTTTGAAATATAAAATATATATATACATTGTATCTCAGTTTCAACAAGCTGAACAAGCAACAGCAGAAAGAGAAGCACCATGAACTCTACATAAGTTTATGCCTGAAATGAACACATTCACATTCATTTCAGTTTTCTATTTGTTGAATCTACTGTCAGCCTTGAGACTGACTTTCGTCCATACGTACTTGGCTATTAGCTCTACTTTAGCTACTGTATATGCGTAGCGCAACCAACCTTGGGTCCTTGACCAACCTGGCAGCACATTATGGTCCCAGGCCAAGCTGGGAAAGATAGGGATAATGTATGAATATGTCTGAAGCTAGTAAGTTCCTAGTAAATTGCTAGTAAATTCCTAGCAAATTTCTCGCTCCCTCAATCTGAAATAAACTAGCTATTTATTTGCTAGGCGGCGCTATGCCAAAATTAACTTGCTAGGAATTTGCTATTTGCTAGCCGATTTCGCCCAAAAATAAATTAACTTGCTATTAGTTATTAACTTGCTGGGAAACAGTACCCATTCGGGGGATCTAGCTTAAGTCGGATGGGGGGCGGACCCCCTCTAATGTGTATGCCTAGAAACGTCATAAAGGTATCATAGAACCCTCCAGGGACTTTAGATCCCCATTCTGCCTGCAGTCATCTCATTTTCATCAATTAGAGAAAAAGCTCATTTTTCTGCCGCGCAAATTAGTGTTCAGAGTAAATATAGCGCAGTTTAGGATTTACCCCAGACCGGAACTCGACCTTGTCTACAACTTTGGTCATGAGGCCAAAGTTGCTCCAACGCCTCCATAAAAAAAAAGTTATTCACAAAAAGCCGCTAGGTCGCTTATAGATCTGTGCAGTTTGTTTGTTTATGAGTTCCACTGTCCTTTCGGACAGCTCAGGACACCCCTCGCTCTTTTCAGAGCCCTTCAATGGGGTAGCCCTGTCTACAAACAACCTTCCCCTTTGCTGCCATTGTGTGCAACGGCAGCGCCGGTTCGGTTCCCATTTACCTACTGGCCATCACCGGCAGTTATGATACGTACGTACGTACGCAATCAGTTGTAAACAATCCAAAACAGGTATAGGCCGCGCCGTCGAAAATCTTCCTTCGGCCTATCTGGCACAGGTGAGTGTACATGTATATGTGATGCGCCGTACAAATTGACATGGCTTCAGTGGCCGAGCGTAAAGTGAAATTGCAAGAATTGAACGAATATGTTGCCGGAAAAATCTGGACCAAAGTCTATTATTTGTGGTTTTGTGGCGCAGAGATAACCGCTCGAACCACCATAGTGAAACTGGACTCAGGACTTCTCTGGGTTCACAGTCCCTGTCAACTAACCGAGGATCTGAAGCTAAAATTGGCCCTAATCGGAAATGTTGGTTATATCGTGGCACCGGGCACTTTGCACAATATTTGGGCAAAGACTTGGGCCGACCAATACCCGCAAGCCAAAGTCTACATCTGTCCTGGTTTGGAAAGGAAACTTGCTGCTATAAAAGATTTCACCGTTCTAACCACTGATTGCGAGGCGGAGTGGAAGAGTGAATTTGACCAGGTGCAGCAGTTGACTTTTCCTACTTCTAACCTAGAACTCGTTTACTTTAAACCTGAACCTTGTTTATTCAGGAACCCAACCGAATTGGTTCAAAATTTGACAAAAACTCGCAAAGTTTGTCTAGAAAAACTGCTATAGGGTAATTTTTGGAATCCCATGAATTAAGAAGCTCAATCAAACAGAATTGGACACAGAACGGGTATGTATACTGTATGTACCATATATTCATACAAAAAACACATGTAGAATATAATTTCCTGCTAAACAGTGTGTCTAACATCAGCGTTAGCTTGGTAATGGTGAATCTGACTTCCCATCTGGTACGACACAGTTCTTGCTGTCGCATGTTTGTCGTTCAAATATTGACAGGTGCGGAATACTTTGTACATCATCCAGAGAAGCGCCACAACAAATAGTCCACTAGCTATCAGTATATTTCTGTAGACAGTTCGAGTCTTAACATCTCCATAAATATCGTCGTCCAAAAAGGTCACTACACGAATCACAACACCGAATAGTTCTAGAACTGAAAGTAGTATGAAGATCAATAGATATCTGGGATTTTCCTGGCGTAGAGCTACGAGCACGAACACTCCAGAGGTAAAAAGAAAAATACAGAAAATCAGGAAGTCTTGTACTTTTACAATCCATGTGTCATTAAACCAAATATACCAAAGTCGCAAAAACAGTAGGGTTGCTCCAGAAACTGAACACGAAACACCAATTGCAAAGGCACAAGTTGTATGGTGACAGCATAGGCATTTGTATTGACGGCTGTTCGAGTTAAACGCGGACAACCCAGATGACGACATGCGTAGTAGAAAAGCTGCTGGCAGCTCCAGGAGTCATCGATTTTGAAGACTAGCTTAGAGCTTTGCAATCTTTTGAGCACTCCGATTTGATTAGATTTGCTTTTTCGATTTTCCTGACTTGAGCCACAAACACTCTTGTCGTTTGTTGATGGTGCATACATGATTGTGCATAGATAGGAGAGGAGACCATCTAATCGAGCGAAATACGAATTAAATTCCAAAAATTCCCTTTGTACGTAGCAATTTTGGCTACAAACAATGAAAAAAACTGAACGAGTTAATCTTGACAACTGAAGATTGTAGAGTTTTCACAAACTGCCAAACCAACTCTATCTATATCTATAGACAAGGTTTAAACTCTTTCTGCACTCTGATTCGTTTGAAAACTTAGTTCATGATATGGCTGTTGTTATATAACTTATTTTCTTGCCGCTCGCTTGCTGTTTTACGGTGTATGTAGAGCTTTGATGGCATAAAAATTGATTGAAAAACAGCATTGAACGGTTGCAGTTACCTTTGTTCTTTTGCGTTTGATTGAAAAAAGGAAGTGAAGCTTCCATGAATAAGCCCATAGGCATGTTTTTGGTTTCAATGTGGAGGGCCAAAAAGAACCAAAACCTAAAACAAGCCCATGGGCTTAATTACGGAAAGACCCGGCAGTGTACGTATTTCTGCTGTAGGTCTTGGTTGCGGGTCGTCTTTGCTCCGAGGTTCTCTTTCTGCATCGCCAGTCGAGCACCTTAATAGTCACTGACGTAGTGGAGAACATCACTGACCAGTGCATCGAGCAGCATATTTTCAATTTCAACTGGGCCGCTCGTCTGTGGCTGAATATGTTGAGACTGCGCAACAGAGTTTTACCTGCGCCTGAGTACCGAATCGGAGGCGTGACCGACCCTGCCGCCACCAAACTGGCACTCACTACCGTGCTGGACCAGTGGAAGCCTGACAAAGTTATTTTGGCTCATGGAGACCTCATTGAAGGAGTGAAGAATGTGGAGTCTGCACTGAGAAGTTGCTGGAGCAACTATATTCGTTAGCACATACGCACCAACAAGAATGCATAAAAGAGTAGCAAGAATGTGCCGCTCAGCGGCCGGCCGAGTGTCGATGCGCTGTACCAAAATTACTGGAGGGGTCGCGAAATTCGCGGCCCCTCCAGTAATTTCGGGAGGGGTCGCGAATTTCGCGACCCCTCCAGTAATTGCGCATGCGCTTTATTGCAGCGCAACCTGATTTTTAGCGGGTTATTCAATCTGTCCTTGGGAATATAGCTGCCGCCGTTGATTTCTCAAGTATACGGCAACATGATAAAGGGAAAGAAAGGTAAAAAAGCTGGAATATGCAAGCAGGTGGCATGTGTACATAACCAAGCTCATGTGCTGCGTTCAAAATGGAAAAATTCACAAATGCAAAAAGCCTGATGCATTTCACAGATATCTTGCAATCTTGCCTTGCAATTGGACACTTATTTTAGTTATTGTGATGATTGAAGATCTTACACCAACTATGCAATGAATTGCCGTTGTAGAAAATCACTAAACATTTTGTTGACGTCATTCTTGCTCAGAAATCAGGTTGCGCTGCAATAAAGCGCATGCGCAATTACTGGAGGGGTCGCGAAATTCGCGACCCATTCGCGACCCCTCCCGAAATTACTGGAGGGGTCGCGAATTTCGCGACCCCTCCAGTAATTTTGGTACAGCGCATCGACACTCGGCCGGCCGCTGAGCGGCACATTCTTGCCACTCTTTTATGCATTCTTGGTACCAACAATAGTGTGTTCAATCTTTCTAAACCATTTCCTTCCCGCATAAACGCTTATATTATTCGCTGGTTCTTCTATAACTGGTATGTACTCAGATTTGCTTTTAATTTAAATCAATTTCTGTCTGCACCTGTGTAGTTAACACTCTTTCCTGTAATTAAAACCATGGTCGGTTCAAAATTAAACCTTCTTACCTTTCAAAATCATTAGACAAAAAATCTGCCTGCAGCATGCATAGAGAGACGGGAACAAAAGTCTTACAGTCAAGCATTAACGCCATACATGGCATTCGTATCATATCTTACCACCATACTGCCCAAACGTGGCATACCACTACCCTAAATACCGTTGCCGTAGGACCTTTCCTTAAGTGCTTGACTGAGTACCTACTGTATCAGGTATGTTTGACAACAACATAGGGTCGGTAATGTTAGTTGACACTTTGTATTTGGCCGAATAAGTGAGTGAGCAAAACAGGCCTTACACAGTTGACAATGTGCTATAGAAGAAAGAAAAGCGGTGCCAGAAAGGGCGCAGTCTGTTTCTGGAGGGCTCCATTAATTTAGGGTAGTGAACCGTGATTGCGGCGCCGCCGGGTCAGCGTGGGGTGCGAAAAGCTTTGTTTGTCAGCCCATCTATCAGCCGATCCGTTAATTGCTTGCCACCTCCTATCCGCTTAGCGCAAACACCACCGCTCTTTCTGTACTCTCGGTGCTCCCTAAGTTTACAGGCAATAATTTCCAAAATCCACGCCTAAGGAGTACTTTTACCAACCGAAAATGTACTGTACGTTAATCGTAAATCGCAAGTCCGATCGCTAATACCAGCCCTGCTCGAATTTATGCTCATCTAAAGCATACATGTAACATGAGAAGTGGGGGTCTGTCCCCCCACCCGACTTAGGCCAGACCCCCCGGATGGGGGACCCCGGAGACGATTTTTAGAACCCCCCTCCGATTTTTCTGGCAAGTAATTGTTGCGATTTTTTGCAATTTCAGACAGAAAAATTGCCAAAATCGCCTGTAAAACAACACTTTCTAACTGTATTTCAGCCCAAATTAGCGATTTTTAGCCGAAAAATTGCGATTTTCTCGATTTTTCAGCGTTTTAAGCGCCCAACCCCTCCCAAAATTTGGTCTCAGACCGGCGCCAGAGCCCCAACCCCTCCCCTTCAGCGAATGACCTGTTACATGTATGATCTAAAGACAATAAAAATATAGTTCAAAACAAATGAAATTCTTTCGGCCAACACTTTGTTCTGTTCGCATACTTAGTTTCTGCACGACTGTACGTATGTATGTGTCTGAAGAGCGTCGGTATTACATCAGTCTTGGATGATTGTCATAATTTGATCTCAATCTTCAAAATTGAACTTTCGAAAAAGCAGTTGGCGTGTCTGTCTGCCACGTGGTCGGCTGGTATCTCTGCCAAAAGCACCGATCAAAGCGAACTTGGTTGGCCGGCCGGCAGACCTTATCTCTCGCTCGGTACCGCCACCGTCTGGTTCATGTAAATTTTTTCTTCAGACAGATAGGCTCCATCTGTGTTAGGGCTTATACAATCATAAATCCACTGGTTAAATCTGTTTTTGGCCTGGACCAAACGACCGGAGGCCAGATTTGACCCGGTGGCGACTGGTAAAAAATGGCGCCGGCGCCATACGGTCTGTGTCTTTGTGTCAATGATAGCCCTGACACAATGGACCGGCCGTCAGAGGTGGCGCATTCTTGGGTCAAACTGGTCTTCGTCTAATCCCTCCCATACGTGCGCTCACTGCTCTGCTAGAGATGCGGCTTTTAGAGATGCGGTCCGTGGCTCTCTCTACTTTCGTCTGCTTCGTTCTGCTCTCGGTGCGGCTATGTGAAACCGCTAGGAAACGGCGCCTTCCGCTTAGAGAAGACTCTTCGGTCCGTGGGCGTAGACGCGGTCTTGCCAGCAAAAGAATGGGTAAGTATACAAAGATTGAGTTCAGTTTTGTAGAGTGCTAACTGGAATTAGTTAGAGGAAATTGGGTTTGGTTATATTTGAGTATTTTATTTTCCAGACATTGGTATTGGGTTGGGTTGTTGTGTCCAACATTCAATATTGGGGGAATGATCATAAAAATCTTGAAAGTTCTATCCGTTGTTATGAACGTAACTTTAGGAAGCTTTGGCAATTTGGGCTGTAATGCAGCCAAAAAGCGCTCTTTTACAGGCGAGTTTGGCAATTTTTTGTGTCTGAAATTGTGAAAAGTCGCAAAAATTTGCTTTGGAAATTACTTGCCAGAAAACCGGAGGGGGGTCGGAAAAATCGTCTCCGGGGTCGCCATCCGGGGGGTCCGGCCAAAGTCAACAAAACTATTTCAAATCTGTATGCATGCAAAACTATTATCAGAATGAAAACACAATAATAAGACCGCGAAGTAAATTACATAAATTAAAGGTGTTAGGTATTGGGATTGCGTGGTTTTGGTATTGTGGGCAGCTTAATACTAGACGTTTCTGATTTTCAGGTTGTGAATTCGGTACGAACTTCCATGAACTGCTCGATGAATGGCACCCTGATTTGGGACCACCTATGGGCGTTCTATCCTGCATTCAGTGCAAATGCATGCCGGTACGTTATCAGCTCTGCAGATTTTAATCTTTTAATTTTAATTTCTATGGAAAATAGACCTCTAGCACGGCCTGGTATTTAGTATTAGTATTAGTGGAAGCATTCGTTTATTTCGCAATCGTACATAAAGGTTTGCACGTCAGGTGCACAAGCGACGGCGAGTGGTCGGCAGGGTTCGTTGCAAGAACGTGGCCGAGCTGTGTCCGAAACCAAACTGCCATCAGCCAGTTCTCCAGCCGGGTGCCTGCTGTAAACTCTGCTCTAACCAAAGTAAAGCTGATCTTTTTCTTTTTGCCCTATGCAACATCAGCTGGTACACACGTGTTTCTTTTTCAGCTTTTGAGCCTAACGTGTTCGGAAATCGCAGGGAAAAAGGCGACTACACATGGGACCCCGGATTTCAAGGTATGAATATATTTCTCTTCCTATCTCCGCAAGAGTCGGGTATAACGACCAGACCATACAGCCCCTGGGTATGTTGCTAAAGGCTGTACAGGCTAAGCTAGGTTTCGCTACCGCATTTGGAGGGAAGTGGCGTGCATTTCACTTATTTATGACGCGCTGATTATCCCATTTAGATACAATAACACTATCCCTCATTTATTTGGAACCGAGGTCTTCTATTCAGTACTGCGATCAGGTTTTAGGCTTCTACGTAGGTTCGGGATGAATGAACCCTACCATGAAGTTAGACCTACTGTACTTTTACATTCAATCTTAGTTTTAAGTTAATATAGTAGGTTTCCGCTAATGGGGGTTAGTGTCCCACAATTGCCGAATGTTTTCTCAAAAAATCTGCAAATTGCTACCGTAGTAGCTCATGTTTTCGTGTTGAAAATCCCAAGACTATGTCAAGTACAGTAGCTAGAAACAAACGGATCTAAGAAAATCGAAAAATTTTGCACAAAGCAGAAACCAATTGGATTCTGAGTGGCCTATAAGTTCAAAAACTTTTAAATTGTGTGAATGTGTTTGCAGAGTACATGGCCGTTTTGACTGGGCGTTACAAATCCCCGGCCGTTCTTACAGAAGGCGTTGGACGAGCCTACATAACAGTTCATCATCGAAACCTTCACTTCAGTCTGGTGATTGAGAGGTGAAACCATTTTACTCTACTGTATGTATGTAAGTGTAAAGTAACTTGAAAACCGGTTGAAGGTTGGAAGAGCCGCCGAGTTCCATTCAAATTTTGGACCGAAAGGGAGCGATCTTGTTCGAGAAATTTTTGGACGGCCGCTACAATTCCAAAAAGGTCTGTTTTTTGCTTCAGTCTATCTCGTTCTATTTTAGCAGCATTAGGACTAGCCTGAAAAGGCGTTTTGCTGAATTTTTCGCAAACCCTCCTTATCAGCATGACGACATTCAATGTGATTGTTGCAGATTTGCGGAGTGTGGAGCAACGTGCCGAACGTATTTGCTCGTTCCTTACGCCGAGCTCACCTGTCCTTGGTTGTTTTGACGGCTAAACAAAGAAACGGTGCGTTGGGCGGCAGAATCTTCAGAGAGAAAGCACTTAACAGAGGTTCGTACCAAATTTTAACCCAATGTTTTACTGTTAGATATACGTACATACGTAGATCACCCACCACAGTGCAGTAGGGGTTGGGGTTTGATTTGCACTTGAAACAGGTTATTCGCAGTAGAGCAGCTACATAACGTTCTTTCTACATGTCTAAAATATAAACTCTACTTTTTGTACTCTGTCTAGTTCCTGAGATATTTGCCCTCAAAGTCAGAACCATACATGGGCCGGAAAAATCCGGAGGGGGGGTGGGGGGTTGAGACCTCGGGGGGGGGGGTCCCCACCCCGAAAAAAAGGCAAAAAAACGCCTATTTTGCCTTAAATAAACGAAAATTTCCTCCCTCCGGGAGGGGGGGTGGTGGAGGAGGTATGGCCGGCCGAGGGGGGTATGGCCGACCGAGGGGGAGGGGTATACCCCCCTTACCCCCCGGCCCATGTATGGTCAGAACAGAGATTTCTGTGATGAAGAAGAATTGCACTTCTTAATAAAAGAGATTCCTGCTGCAGAGGCCTAGGCTAAGGCAGCTAAGACACGGACGCTAGGTTACTTCACCAGTAAAGTCTCATTAGCCACCAGAAGCAGGAATCTGCTTATTATGAAGTGCAACGTAAATCGCTCTTGTTCATTGCCAAAGTCTTTTGACTTTGCGTGTAAACAAACATATCATTAAGTAGGCAGAGTATATTGATAGAAATTTAGCTATCTATTTTACCTATCTGTCAAGAATTAATTTGTCTTGCATTTAAAAAAGAATTCGTTCAAATCGGTTGAGATGCGATTTACAGGTGGAAAAGTAAAAAATCGGCTGGATTTTTTCTTTGGCACACCCTGAATATATGATTTTAGAATCGTTCAGCGGTCTATTGTTTGCGTCGAGTGTGAGTGGAGCGCAGAGTTTGGGTTACGGAGGAGCGGCGGTTTTGGACATAAAACATGGCGCCAGTATTTTACAAGTTCACGTTAGACTCAACGGTTCTCGCAATCCCCTGAAAGGTGACGCTGCTTAAATCATACAAAAATAAATATTCGTTCATGTTCAAGTTTATTCAATATCAGCAGCTATAAAACTAAAATAAAAGAAATAAATATTCAGATTCAGACGGCGGCGCCTACGTTTCCCTGGAGAAAAACGACGGCAGAGGAAAGCAGTTGAAAGTTATGCGTGCGTCCTTACGAAATCAGGTTGGGATGCGTTTTGTAATTTTCTTTCTTTAAATCAACTATTGTAGTATTTTCTTTCAACTGTTCCCAATTACCTGGTGTGCGAGCCTATTATTTTGGCTGTATCTAGCCAGGATATTTTCAGCATGGTTTGTATGTGGTCACAGCTACAATACGACTGGGCTCGGTTGAACAACGCTGGTTGAATAAAGGTCGTTTGCTTCTGTCTGTCCGCGTTCCCATGCTCACACCCGATCAATTCGTGGCAGAAGTCACTCCAAAGCGTTCTTGCGACTGTATGTTTGCTCTATTTACTACACATGTAGCTGGGTTTTCGGCAGGGGGACTTTTCTGATTAAAACTAAACGTATGTTGCTTTTAGTCTACCAAGCAGCGCTATCGCCAGAAGAAGCTTTGGCCGGTAAAGCTGGGTACGCTCTGCTACACGTCACCAATCAGAATGCCTTCAAGTATGCGGTAAGTTGCTGTAATTTAGAGTCAGTCACGTTCATTCCGGTATACATTTGTGTCCGAAGTTAGAGGAATCGTTACTTTTGTGCGTTGGGCTTCACCGTTTGATGTTCTACACCGAAATGCGTTTAGACAAAATTGATTTTCAGCTAAAAGTTGTTGGTGCCGAAGACAAGGACTTCAGAGGATTTTCTATAGAGAGAAAAGTGCGAAATCGCGACAGAAATCGCGTGATTGCCTCCAGCGATCAGTCGGTTGAATTGTTCAATGGATGGGTAATTAACTTTTAGTTAATGATTGCCATTCTACAGATCAAAAAACTAATTCAGACAAAGGGCTATTTCCGCCGGCAAATCAGTGCCAAAGAAATCGACTTTCTCTTCAATGAAAAGCTGCACATTCGAATTCGAATTGGCCGCGATTTGAATTTGCGCGGCAAACTCAAACGCACTCTGTACAGGTACAACACAGCACAAGTTTTCGTGAGACAAAAAATCAATAAATGTTTAGTGCATCAATGCAACCGGACCGTTCCGAGCCGTCGGTATTGATCTCAAGGGGCGGAGCCTCGACCAGCTCAGCGATTGGCTGGTTCGCTCGACCTGAGTCACGTGACGAAATGCGAGCCGCACTGGAGTCCGATTGCGAACTGGATTTTTCACTGATATTAAAGGGAGTGACTGCCAAGCCGAAAACGCTTCAACTTTCTTTCTGCGATCGCCAACTAACTGATTGTTCGGCCGACTCTGCAGCCAAGGATCACAAAGTTTTCAGCGATGATATAACCGATTTAAAAGTGGCATTTTTGAGACTGTTGAATATAAATTTATTAAGCGTCCTGTTTTAGATCACTGGGTTGTTGGAATCGCTGCCTTCCCGCACCTGGCAATTGCTGTCGGTAGGCGGAGCGTCGATGCGCGTTCGTTCAAACGACGATAGCTTGAATTTGGCCGGAGACCTGCCAGTCATTCCTAACTCGTGCTACCGACGCGGCTTTCAACGCGATCGATATGTGGCTGAGGACAGTCACACGAACACGGTTCATCGATCTGACTGTTTGTACCAGGAAATCACTTACCACGACGGGCAAAGTTGGCACGCCACACACCAACAGTGCACTATGTGCAATTGCAGAGTAAGTCTGTCTGTCTGTCTGTCTGTCTGTCTGTCTGTCTGTCTGTCTGTCTGTCTGTCTGTCTGTCTGTCTGTCTGTCTGTCTGTCTGTCTGTCTGTCTGTCTGTCTGTCTGTCTGATCTCAATTGGTCTAATTGCAGCACGGTCAAGTTCGGTGCGACCGAATCGTTTGCCCCGCCCCTTCATGCAGTCGACCAATCAAACGCGTCGGTGACTGTTGCGCTAGCTGCACATCCGTCTCAACCAACCAATCAGCGAGTGACGAGCAGGCCGGCTGCTTCTGGGACGGCGATCGTCGTTGGCACCCGGTCGGATCTACCTGGCACCCTTACGTGCCTCCACTGGGTTTCAGCAAATGCGCCTTGTGTTCTTGTGAGGTGGGTGGCCTGACTGAGTATGAAAATAACTGTGGTACTATCTATATCCAATGTTTTCAGTCAAAAAGCCACAAAGTCACTTGCAATCGCACTGCTTGTCCGGCGTTGAACTGCCCACCGTCACAGCGGTACAGAGAGCACTGGAGAGATTGCTGTCGAAAGTGCAAAGCCACTCAACCGCCTTCAACCACTGCCACCCCTCCAACGAGACCGTTAGCCGATGCTCCAAGTGGAAGATGTGAATTTCAAGGAAAACTCTATCAAAACGGAGCTGTCTTCCGACCCAGTGTGGCGCCGGTGCCTAGTGTCAAGTGTGTGGTGTGCGTATGCGAGGTATGCAAAACTAATTTTCTGATCTGATCTGAAGATGTGCTCACGCGGTTAGAACTAGGGTTAGATTGCCGTTTTTCTAGTTAAGGGTTTTTTCCGTTAAGAAGCTGATGGGCGTCGATTTGGTTTTGACACTTTTCACTAGTTCACTTTTAACCGAAATAAACATCCAGGGGCGTTGGTTGTAAAGTACAGTATGTACATGGGCGTTTATTTGGAACTGGCAACTGCCTATGGTTGAGCACTCTCTGTCTGTGATTTGAATTGTTTCCACTGATTTTTCGACAAAAGCAGATAATATCTTGTTCGTATACTGAAATCCATGCTTCTAGCCCCGATTTTTGTTTTGTTAAGCCATTTTTCATTATATTTTTTATTCTTCAAGGACAAAATTTCTATCTGAATGGGCGTTTACATGGAAAAACCCGGTAGGAAATCTAGCCATTCTAACCATACATGTAACTGGTCATCCGCCGATAAGGGAAGACATACATGTAACAGCTCTGGACCGACCTGGGGTAGGGGGTTTTCCTCAAATGGGGGTTGAGGGTGTTTCGCCCACAGGCGGGTCAAAAATGTTAAAAGCTCCAAAACGCCTGGAAATGCGGTTTTAGCACGTTTTTTTAGTAAGGACGCTAAAAATGACAAATAGCGTTTTAGACCTAAAAACAAGCAAAAAAAATGACAAAAAGGGCTTGCAAAAGCCCCCGATTTCTCTTAAATATCAGCAGTGGAAGCGCCAAATTTGGTTTCCAAAGGCTTTTCAAACGAATTTTAGGCTAAAAACTAGTCATTTCTGAGCCAGTTTGTTAGTACTGAGGCCACTACTAGTACTTGTATTTTTCGGTCGGGGTTTGGTCCCTTAACCTGTCTCGAGGGGTGAGGGATTTGGCCTTTCCAGCTGGGGGTAACCCCCCTCCCTAGTACTTGTATGGTATGGGGAGAGAAGGGTTTGGGGTCTGAACTCAAATTCTAGAGAAGAGGTAGTTTGGCACTAAAAATCGTCAAAAATCGGGCGCGTTTTAAAACCGTTTTTGAAGGCTAATTTTGGTGAATTTTCTTACCCTGATTGGGCAAAGGCACTTTCTTTCAAAACTTTACACCCCTGTGGTTAGAGTAGAGTTTCAGTTCAGTGCTCCTCTTTACCTGTCGTCTTTGTGTTTCAGATGGGTCATGTGACCTGTCGGAAACCGCGTTGCCGTGCCAGCCTAAGCTGCGACGCTCCGGAAAGAGTTGTTGGTTGTTGTCGCAAATGCGACATTGACTCTGCTGCCAAGACATAGGAAATGAATAGAGCTGAGATCACTGCCTAGATAGCAATCCACTTCTTGAAAATCTGGCAATTCGGGTTGTTTTCACTGTTTCGCTGGCTGTGTTGTTGACTTTTGATCTGTAAAGCAGTTTGTAAGATAGATTTGCCTATTGATTTGAATTGATTGATGTATATTTGAATGGTGAGCTCGGGAATCTCAGGGCCTTCTACTGTTGGACTGTTTGGAATTGGCGATTTGATCTTTGATTCGGCACTTTGCACTGCTAGTCAAACGACAGAGTTTTATGCACAGTAAATTAATTGCCTGTACTGTATTGTATTCACTTCGTTACAACACAGTTTCTGCCACCCTGCTGGTACTGACACATTACAATCGTTGCCAGCTGCTCAATTTGGACCGGTGAACTCGCAAATTGCCAGTCGTTTATATCAACTTGCTGGCACTTTCCCGGTCTGAAGTGCCACTGCCACCCGGATGCCAAAAGCCTTAACGAATTGAGTGTCTGAAAATACAGGGTATTTTTGTCTTAAACACAAGCAATCTTTATATGAGTTTTAGTCCGACTGATGTTTGCACACTTAATCAAAGAAAATTGTCTCAAAGAGACAGTATTCAACATTGGAAGCACGTACAAAGCGTTGATAGCAGTGCGCGTGGGAGCGCTACTATTAGAGCGTGCATGTTTATATTTTCGGGCTGTCCGTAAAGGGCGCTACTATTGGAGCGCGCGCTTATAGTAGAAGTACGTATGTACATAGCGAAAACCAGTTTCTTATCAAGACGTGTAGTCGGTGGTTGCAGCGCCAGTGAGGAGGCCCCTGTTTATCTGTTGCAATTTCCAACCACACCAATATGTTGGAATGCATATTTGCTGCATCCTGTTGGTCGAAGCTGATTGTATTGATCGCTGTGGTAGTGGGCATTCGTAAATACCTTGCAAATAGAAGGAAAAAGACTTTACATACGAAGGACTGGCAAAGAGAGACCGTCTACCTGTACCAATTCGTTCGGGCACCTGTCATTCCAAATCTTTCGCCGTTTTGTCTCAAGTTAGAAACATGGCTGCGATTTGCTGGCATAAAATACGAGGTTCGTACAAAAAATCTGTTAGTTGCATATACAGGGTGTGCCAAAAAAAACAACCCAGCAGAGTTTTTGCTGTAGCAACCGCAAATCTCAACCGATTTGAATGAATCCTTTTTTAAATGAAAGATAAATAAATTCTTGACAGATTGATGTAGCGTTTATTAAGATAGCCTGCTTAGTTCCTGAGATATTTGTCCCCAAAGTCAAAACAGAGATTTTGGCAGTGAACAAGTGTGATAAAGAACAACCCAGCAGATTTTTTACTTTTGCAACCATGAATCTGAACCGATTTGAATGAACCCTTTTTTGAATGAAAGACTGATAAATTCTTCAAAGACCGGTGCAATTTTTATTGAGATTCACAGTTTAGTTCTTGAGATATTTGCCTTCTAAGTCGAAACAGATTTTGGCAAAGAACAAGAGTGATTCCATTGCATTTCATAGTAAAGCAGATTCCTACTGCTAGGGCTAATGATACTTTATTGTTGAAGTAAACCGAATTTCTGTGTCACCTGTAAAGCCTCCAAGAGCCCTTACCAGTAGCAGAAATCCGTTTTATTACGAGGTCCTGAATAATAAAAAAATCCCTCTTGTTCACTGCCAAAATTATTGTTTTGATTTTGAGAGCGAATATCTCAGGAACTAAGCAGAGTACATTAATGAAAATTTCAGCAATCTTTTAAGAATTTATTTATCTTTCATTTAAAAAAAGGATTCATTCAAATCGGTTGAAATTTGCGGTTGCTACAGCGAAAAATCTGCTTGGTTTTTTTTGGCACACCCTGTAGAATATAATGCAAGGAAATCAGGTTTAGCCGAAATTCAGTAATGTCAAACGTTCCAAAGAAGGCACTTTGCCATTTGTCGAACTCAATGGCGAGCAGCTGTGCGATTCTTCTTTCACTATAGATGCACTGACTACACACTTTAATAGAGAACAATTGGAAGACGACCTGAACGAACAAGAAAAAGCGCAGTGCAGAATGGTCGAACAACTCGCCGAAGGCAGCCTGCTTCAGTAACTGTTCTCTCTCTTTTGCCACAGTTCTTCCGAATCTGACTAACGCTATTTCTACTAGGAGCTATGTCTACTTCCGATATGTCCAGCATCCCGATCAATTCTTCACTAAACGGGTAATCGGCTTGAACATTCCGGCTCCTTTGGTGGTCTTAGCCAAATGGTACATGAAAAGAGAGGTCAGTGACTGTGGTCTTGGATTGAGTGTGCGCGTAGGCAATAGTTTCCGATTTTGCCATTTTTTTCCGAATTTTCCGAATGTTCAAAATTTTGGAGAAATCTACGTTATCATGCTAACAAATACTGTTATTTTATTAGTGGATTTCTATTTTACTATTTACTAAATTTACTACAAATTCAGTCGGTAAATTTAATTTTAAGTTTTGTTTTACTACTAAGCAGGTCCGACCAATTTTACTAATTTTTGTTTTACTAATAATTTTATTAATTTTACCACTATTTTACTACCATTTTACTAGTCATTAGGTGCAATTTTGCATCAAACATGCTAAGATTTTGTGAATAATTGATGTTGGTCCAAATAGTTGCTAAATTTGATCACCCTACAAGTTCTCCAGAACATAGAGACGAAAAATATGTAAAATTTGACAGACAATAGTGGACCAATACATATTTTATTGCAAAATTGATGAAAATTTTGGCTGGAATTCACCAAAAACTAGTAAAATAGTAGTAAAATTTCCATTTCACTATTTGCGGCCTTTGGCAATTTAATTTAATTTTTACTTTACTGTTGGCTCTTAATTTTACTTTTTACCTACTATTATTTTACTACTAGTAAAATACCACTAGTATTACTAATTTTTGTTTTACTATACTATAGTAAAATAACAGTATACTATAGTAAAGTAACAATACTAACAAATGCCAACAATTAAATGTTTGATTAAAGTTTCAATGCGTACATACTGAAAAAAGTTTATAGACTTTAGTAAAGGCAAGTAAACAACACAGACATGTTGCATTTAATGCAACCACACAATAAAGGAATCTCGTACTGACACAGAACAATCAAACTTCTTTCAATACATACGTACATACGAATACGGACGCGCGATATGTGATTCTGGCGGTGTGTGTTCGATGTTCTGTGAGAGAAAGTAAAGTGCAATTTATTCTGTGACACATTTGCAGATGCGAAAGCGCCTGGCTGGTGGGGTAGCCGGAATCGGAAGACATCAACCGGACGAAATTGCAGAAATTGGCAGAAGAGATCTGAAAGCACTGTCGATGACATTGGCTGATAAAAAGTACTTCATGGGAGAGAAGCCACACGAAGTTCGTTTCATTCGAATCGCTGTTAAAGAAATTTGTAGTTCTTCTGTAGGTTGACATGACGGTGTTTGGACATTTAGCTCAGATGATTTACCTTCCAATCTATACGCCTCATATCAAATTTATTCAGCAGTCATGTCCGAACCTGAAAGAATTTTGCGATCGCATTAAAGCGAAATACTGGCCCGACTGGGATGAACTTTTCAACAAGTCTTAGTGAAAAATGGAGTGGAAATTGTTGTAATAACCTAGTAAGCATTACGTAACTGGGTGATGCTTGTAATTAGAGTAGGTGGATCTAATTTCACTACACAATCGTACATAAAAATCTGAAAAATAATTCCGAAGTACATTT